>CM077238.1:8478377-8618377 GCA_039654775.1 Spinibarbus caldwelli | reverse complement strand
ATGTGTTCTGCTGCTCGTGATAGGACTCTGCTTTAGAGCAGAAGGGGTTTGTGCTAGTGATAGACAAAGATATATCAGACAGGCCCATTAAATGGCCTATATTTGGCCACTTTTGGCTGATAAGCATACTGTTTGGCTGAGTATCATAAGTGGCCTTGCCATTTTTTTTTTTTTTTTTTTTAGCCTTGAGAATGGATAAAGAACAATTTCTGAATTTTGATTCTGATATCTAGGACAGGCTGGCCAATGATCAATTCAGCTATTGGCCAATATAACGGCTCGTTTGCTATTATTACATTGAAATATATGATATAGTTTATACATAGTTAATCATGATTAATCATAGAAAACTGTAAGTTTGGGTTGGCAAGATTTTATTAATGTTTCTGAATGTCTTTTATGTTCACCAAAGTTGTTTATTTAATCAAAAATACAGTAAAAACAGTAATATTGTGAAATACCATTACAGTTTAAAATAACTCTTTCCTAAAATGTAATTTATTTACATTAAAGCTGAATGTTCAGCTATCATTATTTCAGGCTTTAGTGTCACATGATCCTTCAGAAATCATTCTAATACGCTGATTTGGTGCTCAAAAAATAACATTACATTATTTAAACTTTTTTTTTTAAATTTATTTAAATGATAAATTATGTAATTTAATATATATATATATATATATATATATATATATATATATATATATATATATATATATATATATATATAAAATGATTTATTTTCATTTTGAAGCAGATCCACGTACAAACTACTTAAACTTCTTCATTTAATAAGCAAATAAATGTTTATTTAGTGTTTAGTATTTAGTTAATAGTGTTAAATTTACCAATTTTATGCATGCATCTATGTGATCTTGGCCACCCTGCTGTCTAAATAAGAGCATTTTATTATTGACAAGCCAATATATTGGTTGACTGTTAATTTGAACTATAGCACTGTTCAACACAACACAGCAAAATAAAAAAAATAATTGCATGTCAATTTGTGTCACTTTGACACTATTCTATTCTAGAAATTTCTTCAACCCCTGTCACTATTGTTTGATGCACATTATTCCAGACTACACACACAGACACAAACAAACACAGAATCATTTATTCTGCTGATAAAATGTCTGAGGCTGTTTGAATCTAGGGTGTGTGTCTGAGAAAGTTGTGGGAAGAGAGTTCCACTTGTAGCGCATTTCACTTGGGGCCCGACTGCAAATGCGAGAGCGTCCGTTAGGACACTCATTCTGTGGACCTTTTCCTCGAGCAGAAAGCTCTTGACGTGACCCACATACTTACACAGGCTTCTTAAAAGAGTGCTGGAGTGAGGGAAAGAGAAAGGGAATGAGACAGTGGGCGGAAGAAAGAGGACAAGGAGAGAGGGAGTTGAGGGCTCAAGGCTGATGCAGCACCCTGCGGGCTCTTACAGATGGGAGAGGGGGGCTGGGGTCACTCAGGTGGGACGCAAATCTCTCATTCCCCCTCTCTCGATTTCAGTTTTCAATTTCAAAATGCTTTATGGCATGATTGTATTACACACAGTATTTCTGAAGAATCAATAAAAGAAGCAAGAACTATGACATTTAGTATTAAATATAAGGAAAAATAAAAATTGAAAAATAATATAATAAAATAAAATAAAAATGTGTGTTTTCCATTTTCAGACTACATTTTGGCTACTTGATGATTAAATGTTTTATTTAATCTAATAAATAATACATCAATAAAATAAAAATATTTATTATAATAAATAATATAATAAAGAATTTATATTAAACAAATAAATGTTTATTTAAAAATAACATAAAATACAATAATAAAATAAAATAGTAGGAGGATGGTGATGTTTTGATTGGTTTTATTATTATATTTTTTATTATATTAAACAAATGCACACATAACCATGAAGTTGTCGAAATGAAATTTAAAAATGTGCTGCTACTATTTTTTTTATTTTTAAAATAAACATTTATTTTTTATTTGATTAATTCTGTATTATATTATATAGATATTTATATAATATAATAAAGAATTTTAATATATATATATATATATATATATATATATATATATATATATATATATATATATATATATATATATATATATATATATATAATATATGTGTGTGTGTATATATATATATATATATATATATATATATATATATATATATATATATATATATCCATCAATTCATTTCATTTATTTTATTTTTAATTATTGTTTAGTTATTAAATTTATATATATATATATATATATATATATATATATATAAAATAAACATTTATTTTATAACATAATAAAAATGTGTGTCTGTATATATATATATGTGTGTGTGTGTGTGTGTGTGTGTGTGTGTGTGTGTATGTATATGTATGCATGTATAATTAAAATAATAATTAAAACATAAAATAAAATAAAATGTGTATCTCCTGTCATTTCACTGTTATCAGCACCCACCCATTCATCTGTCCAAATGATCAGTCTTACATTATTACACTTGATGGTTATATGTTGATTGTCTTAAGACAATCATAGCAGTGACCAGACTGTCATTACTCTCACTGTCTCTCTCTGTCTGGGGTGGCATGTCTGTAATTAACAGTCTAAGGTGGAATGCTGTAGGAGCCTGGGACGTGAGGGAGCGCGGGTGAGGATTACATACACACTGCACGGCCTCCCGCCCTCCCTTTGTTTGTTAATTGGGACTCTCGGACGCCAGGGTGATCTATGGGCCACAGTACGGCTCTCTGCAACACAGCGTCTTTTCCTGTACCTGACTGGCACGCAAGGAAGTTGTCAATCACACAAATAGGGACTGATGGTTTGTGGTTATGTGGCGTGTGTAAATGCAGTATATTTTCATTCAGTGTACTGAGGGGTGGGCAGTATTGGCAAAACATTCTGTATCGGTGTTCTTGTAAATCTTCTATTATGATATTCATCACAAAATACATGTTTTTATAGAAAAGTGATAAAGAAATTTGTGAAAATTAAGGTCATTATGGCCATTTTAATGGTAAACATTATTTTGTTTTTTGTTGTTTAATATATTTGGATGCTTTGTATTTTATAGTATTATATTTGTGTAATCTGTAATGTGGAGAAGCATTCAAGTATTATGACATAAGTATGCATATATAATATGACACTTACATATAAATATGACAAAAGATCAGATCACTTATTAGGTTTATTTAGATTTATTTTTTAACAGTCATGTAGGCTACATTACAAGGAAACACCTTTTTAAATAAATAATAAATAATTATTAAATAATTAATAATATTAATAAATAATTATTGCTCAGCATATCTCCCCACCCATTTTTACCGAAAACATTTGGCAACTATATATAATGACTTGATATAAATACATTGTTAATCCAGATATTACTTAATAATTTCTGAGCTAATTAATGTTGTCATATGAACAACCAGTAAGTTTCAACTATTGAACATTTAAAACCTATTGGAAACAAAACATGCTTCAGAGAGTCAGATGCTGATTGAGTTCATTCACTAAAGTTCATTCACTAAAGAACTCACCAGACTTATTCAAACCAGTGAGTTTATGAGTGAATTGAACTACATTGCTCAGTAAGGCGGATGTTTATTCACTAACCACTTTGACTGATTCACTGAGTTCATTCACTAAAGAACTTTTCAGACTGATTCAAACTTGTGAGTCTGTGAGTCGATTCACAAAACGTTCATTAGTGAATCAGACTACACTGCTTGCGCAGACTGTGAGAACAACTTGTTAGGATTTGACGTTTTATCACTTTACATCCAATTCACACTTCAAATTCACATTCACGACGAGTAAAATAATAAATCTTAGTTCTCATCTTATTACAATATAGCATAAAAGTTTCAAATTCCTAATTTACCTGCGTCATGCAAGATGGGCACGAGCTCTCACAAATGTGTCTATAACAGTGAAATTTACAGAGAGATGGTCATCAATTCGTTTTTTTTCCCCTCACTCTCCCTCATGCACGTTCTGTATTGGGAATGCTAATAATGGAAGAAACGGGAGTTGAGAGAGCCACAGCGTCGTCAGCGATTTCCTCTGGATTTTGAAGAGAACGGGAGAGGGTGAGGTTCACAGGGCCTTGAAATGAAAGAGCACTCCCACAAAACCAGCACAATAAAAGGGAGGACTATTTCCAAGGTTGTTTTAGTAAGTTGTGGAGCGATGACCCCACACTCTGACTCCATGGAGATGAAATCTAAACAGCTCCCCCTGCCTCCCTCATTCTCTTGTTTTCACACTCATGGACTGTTTGTTTTGTCTCTGTCGTTTTCCTCCCTTCTCTCTCTCTTTGTCTGTGCCTCTCTTTCTATCACAGCAACTCTTATTTTCCTTCTTCGTCCTTTTTGCGCCATTGCTCTTTGCCTTGCCGCCAGTCGCATGTGTGCGGTAGATGTCTATATGTCCCCCTCGGTGAGCCCACCTCACACAATGTTTATTAAAATGGCACGCCGGGAACTTTGGGCTTCCGCTGCTTTAGTGCGCTGGGATGACATGAATATTAAAATTGATTGCGAGGGAGTGTGGCCAGGCAGCGGGCGCTCAGAGGATCAAGGTTGTTGTCATATGAAGGAGGGGAAAGGAATGACGCTGACCATCGGAAAACTATAAATAACTGGCATCTTCTCTAACAACTCCCACTATATTTCATGTCTAGTCCTTCAAAATTATTATTATTTCTGAGAATCATTTTTGTTCATAGTCCTGTTTTATTGCTTTTATGGCCATAGTAGTATTGATTATTGTGCTACCAATTTCATTTAAAATTCACAGCTTCAATGTGAATTTTATTTTATTTTTTTGTATTTATATATTTTATTTTAACTGCATTTCTGTTTTATTTTATATTTTATGTTGTTTTGTTTTTATATATTTTATTAGCTACTTTCCTAATTTATGTTTTGTATTTAATTTTCTTATTTTGTATTTTTAATTTTTTAATTTTATATTTTTATTTTGTAAACAGCCATGTAATAAGATGTGAAAATGCTGTGGTGTACCATGGTACTTTTAATACTGTATATGCCATGGTTCTAAATGATTACCATGTTCATTTGGTAATCCAAAAATCATGGCAATACTATGGTATTTTTTTTAAAACCATGTACAGTATATAATGTTTTGATGCTTGATTTCCTACAATTAAATTTAACACTTTGTTGTTGTTGTTGTTGTTGTTGTTGTTAAACAACAGCCGAATCAATATAGATTAATAATGACCAATTTTTATTTTGTTCATCACATTGAATTGCACATTGACACATTGAAGTAAATGTGAAGTTTTGAAGTGAAATTGTATTTTCTTGTAAAACATACTTAATCTTTTACAGCTTGTGTGTGCATATATATAAATATTATATATTATATATTAGGGCTGTCAAAGTTAACGCGTTAACGCAAATTCAATTCGGCACTAATTTTATTAACACGCGATTAACGCAGTGCACATTTTCTGTTTGACCCATGGCCTAGCCCGTAATTGGAGAAATGGAGATGCACAGTGTTGCCAACTTAGCGACATTGCAGACCCCTTTTTTTCCATGACGATGCGCAGCAGTGGCCCGTCAACTGTCTTGAGCGTCTTTTTAGGCTGGCCTCAACCAATTGGTTGAGATCGCTGGGGGGCCCCCCCCTCAGCCGTGGGCCCCCATAATCGTCACCACCTTTCACCCCACTAGCGACGGCCCTGTCTACCAGTGCCTCGGACACGGGTCGGGTTCGCTATTAGCAGCCTCGGGTCTCAAGTAATTAAAATAAATGTGCTTTTCCCAAATGGACCCGATTAGACCCGAATTCTTTTAAACTTTCCCGGATGCGTAGCTTACTTGTGCGTTCATGTTAAGTTCATTTTTGAGAAACGCACGTAAAAAAGGAACATACACTGAGAAAAATGATTTTGTGGTGAAGTAAATACTACATAAAAACAAATGTAATTTCTACATTAAATAATTTAGTTCAGGCCATAATTAAAAACATGTAAGTAAATTCTATATGATTACTCAATTTAAGCTTGTAGAAATTGACGTTTGACCTTATAAGTATATTTTACTTAGAATTGTTTGTTATGTTTACAAGGATTCTTTAAGTTATGATCCTGGGGCATGAATAATTAAAAAGGTAAAAATTTTCACTGTATTTGAGTTGTATTTACACCATTTTATGGTTGCTTTTGTTGTCAGGTTTAGTAACTTACTGTTTTGTGACATCTGGAGTTCATTTTTTACTCAAAAATGACCCATTCATACTAAAACACTATTCACTGATTGTCACCGTCATTGTGTATTGTGTACCAGGTATTGAGGTCTCTGTGTTAATTTGGGTAATAATTATATTGAGTGGACATATTAGTTTAAAAGGATAACAAGCTGTCTACTTCCTTACTTACATGTTTGTAAGTAAACCACATGCTTTAATAGCATGTTTTTTCCCCCAGTGCTACATAGTAAATTTTATAAACTGTGACTGAGTGAAATGTAATAGTGCAGTAAGCAGACCAACAGTTGAAGATCTAAAATAAGTTAAAATGTTATGTTAACACAACTTGAAATTACTTAGTAGATTATATCATGTTGCATGTTTTAAGTAAAGAATGTTGAGTGAACTCAGATATTTAAGTTCATATAACAAAGATTATCTTGTTTATTTTAAGTAAAATTGTTCCAAGTTGGGTTTACTTAAAAAGTGTGACACAAAAATGGTGCATATATATTTTAAGTAAATCTAACACATCAGTTTTACCAGTGTACGTTTGTAACCTCAGAAATCCATCTCATAGATATGAGATCCATCAGGAAATCCACTCACTTCATTACGCTGCTTGTCAATGCAAGGCTTTTCTTTTTTGTGCAGAAGCCATTCACTGGAGATGAGGTAAATAATGTTGCGGACAAACTAGCAAATCCATTATTTATTTACCTATCGATTTAATTTTTATAAAACTATCACGTTTATATTTCAAATCCACTGGTTACAATTGAAAGCCAAACTCAGAAATAACATGTATCCATCAGGCAGGCAAAAATCTAAAGTAATAGGCTAATAGCCTAAGTAAATAAACTGAATGAAAGTAATGGAGCATCGGCCAAATCAGTCAGCAGGACCCCGGGATTTTTCCGGAAAGATGCGGGGCTGCAGACTGTGCACACATCAATGCCGTCTACGTTCGGGTCCAGTCGGGTTCGAAAATGAATGCGGTTGGGTCGGACTCGGGTCTAATTTCATCGGGTCTGTCTCGGGTCGGGTTTAAATTATTTATGCACGTCGGGTTCGGGTAAGAAGTGATTGGGGTCGATTCGGGTTGGGTACGGATTTTAGGACCCGAGAAGACCTCTAGCGTGCACACCTCTCTCTCTCTCTCTCTCTCTGCGCACACCTCTCTCTCTCTCTCTCTCTCTCTCTCTCTCTCTCTCTCTCTCTCTCTCTTTCTCTCTCTCTCTCTCTCTCTGTGCGTCTGCTCTGTTCAGCGAGCGGCGGAGAAGAGCAGCGCTTTGAGTTAAACACAGATATTATGTTGCTTCTCTAATTTTACATGCAAGTATAGCCGAAATCACAGCACAGCTATTGTCTTTATCTTAAGTGTATTTGATTTCATCAGACGTCGGCTCGATTATCAGGATTTTTGTGCAGATTAACATCTTGGAATGGAGAGCTTTTTATGTAGTCTTAATGGGGCGCGTTTCAATCACTATTCATATTCATTCCGTTGTCTGACAACAGAAACAGTAAAATATATCAATGAAAACCGTTTTATTGAGAATTTAGCTGCATCAAAATACAGTTTTTCTGTGCCCACATAGCCCCAAAAATACAGGCCTATGTGGGCACAGAGAGGCATACAAATGTAATAATAAATAATAAATGTACATTTTGCATGTTCAGAAGAAGAACTGCCCTGTCATGAAAAAATGTAAACAGGTTTGTGTAAGTAAATTGCTCAGTGTAAAGAAAGAGAAGTAAATGGGAACCTGGTATTTCTTTTTTCATGTGTCTAATAGACATGAACAAGTTCTTTGAAAAACATCTATTACCTTTGAAACATGTCTAGTCTTCATGCTCTCTTGACTATGGTTTCAATATGAACATACATTTGCATAAAGTATCCATATTTGTCCAATCATTTGCTGTCAAATGATTAATCGCGATTAATCACATCCAAAATAAAAGTTTTTGTTTGACATAATATGTGTGTGTACTGTGTATATTTATTATGTATATAAACACACACACATGCATGTATATATTTAAGAAAAATATTTTACGTTTATATATTAAATATATTTATATATGATATAATTTATAAATATATAAATGTAAATACATGTAAATATTTTCAAAATATATGCTGTGTGTGTCTATATATACATAATAAATATACACAGTACACACATATACATTATGTAAACAAAAACTTTTATTTTGGATGCGATTAATCGTTTGACAGCACTAATATATATATATATATATATATATATATATATATTATTGTAGTTTTTTTTTTTTTTTTGTATATCAATAAAATACAATATACTATACAATAATGTCCTAATTGTAGAAAAACAAAGCTGGCACTATGAGATGTAGACTGAAATGAAAAGCAGGGCATCGTCTGTGTCTGTGGTTATGAGTGGTGGTCCATATTGAAGGTCAGCCGTGATCGATGCTTTTTGACATACCCACACAGAATGATGTCAGAGCCTCAAATAGCAACTAAGTGAGCATGTGCATGACTGAGAACTTCAGAAGAATTACGATTCTTCAGTTTGGAACCAAGAAGCACTCTTTCACTGTGTGTGATACTTTGCCTGACTTCATAGCCACAAAACCATTTACCCCAGAGCAACCTGGTGATTATTTGCACACTGCAGTGGTTCCGATGGGTGCGAAGACCTTCTGCAAGCAGCACCTCTTGCTCCTGTGCTTGTTTGCACTATATGCTGAGTGGCATTGTGTACAAGAAATGACTTCCACAGCATGAGTGCATCAGGCTTGCCATGCAAATATCAACACCAGGAACGGATGTTTGCACTTGTGTGCATAATGTCACCCTTGCATACATGTAAGCTGCGCAATGACACGCATGCAAACACAAACACACCTGCAGGGTCACAGCCTGTCAGGTTTAGGTATGCAAAATGAACCACAAATGAACTCTGCATCACATCTGCATGTACAGGAGCTCATATTTCTGTGTGTGTGGATCTGGAACAGGGCTGTGAATTTCTCACCACAGATTTTTGCATTACGAGCAGACGTTTTATTCGCAAGAGAATGAAGACGATATTTAGTGCCGCGCGTGTTTGTGTTTATCACACCCGCTGAAAGTCCTGCATCAGCAGCTGCTGGTCTGTTTTGCATATGGCATTGGAAGAAGGGAGAGAAAAGATTGAAGTGGGATATGCATTTGCATACATGGCGGCCGTAATGCATCCTCAGTGTCACAGAGATACTTTGGGCTGGTAGCGCTGTGGCTTATTTGAATGATATCGAGCAGACAGACCAGCAGCCCAAGGCTGTATGCAATGACATCACTTCAGAAGGGTGATGTCATGTGTTATACACCTTGCATGAGAGCCAATGGGAGAATTAACTGCCAAACTGAGTCTTTTCCTGCCCTTGAGAACCTGTCAGAAGTATTTTGTTTCTGTTTTGCTCCAGATGTTTCTTCTTCACTTCTTTAGGAAAAATAGAAATTAGTGCCATCAAAGGATTAATCGCGATTAATCGCATCCAAAATAAAAGTTTACATAATATATGTGTGTACTGTGTATATTTATTACGTATATATAAAAATACACACATGCATGTATATATTTAAGAAAAATATGTTATGTTTATATATTAAATATATTTATATATAAATAAAATTATATGAATATAAATATACATGTAAATATTTTCTAAATACATACTGTATGTGTTGATTTATATATACATAATAAATATACACAGTACACACACATATATTGATATATATATAAACAAAATCTTTTATTTTGGATGCGATTAATCACGATTAATCGTTTGACAGCACTAATAGAAATAGAAACAAATGAGTCAATTTGTCAAATTGTTGCGAAATATGAACATAGCGGACTAAAGTTGATGTGGAATTCATACTTTAATGAGAATAATTCAAGAGTTCATATTGAAATCTCACATTTGATTGCAGAATTTATAGAGATGGATGGCATTTTCATGTCTGTTTTCATTTATATTAGATATTAATTTTGATATTTGATTTATTGTGCACGATCATTTACTCTACTTTTGCTTTTAGATATCCTTTGTCAACATCTAAATCAAGTTGATCTCTACAAACGCTAATTATTTAATAACACTGTTGAATGTAATCTTTTTAAATCTCAAAATAAATATTAATTTTTCGTACTGTACATTTAAAATGTTTAATGCTTAATTTCGCTTGTATTTTATTTCAATTTTAAGTGTTCTATTTTTTACATTTATTTAGATAATAATAATACAGAACTTTAATATCAACCTTTTATCAGTTATTGGTTATAACATTAAAATTATTATCAGCTTATCTGTATCAGACAAAATTTTAATGTTGAGACATTCCTAAAATATGAATATTTCCATTTATTTCCATTGCTCTCTCTAGAAGAAACTATTGAGATAATAAAGAGATCTTCTTTATGGTTGTTTTTACCCTGATAAGTCGTGACTTCGGTTCTACTCTTCGTAGCAGTGTTATTTATTCAAATTTTATTTATAATAATAATATTTTTATTATTGATATAAAATAAACATTTATTTTACAAAAAAAAATTATTTTACATTTATTTTTTCAGTTATTTAAGTATTAGGTCATTTTGTTATGTGCTTTTGTCATTTTTATTAGGTTTGTTTGAATTTTCTAAATAGCTTTAATTAGTTTTTAAGTAGGTATTAATTTTGGTTTACAATAACAACACTAAGTACAGGCTGTTCTTCCAGTGCCTAATGTTGTCTTTACAAATAATATGACTGTGTTCTACTGTCACCCCTAAAACTGAGGCGTCAGTCTATTATCTCTCTCTCTCTCTGTGTGTGTGTGTGTGTGTGTTTGTGTGTGTTTGTGTGTGTGTGTGTGTGTGTGTGTGTGTGTAAGTGAGCTGCATTTCTGCCACCTTAAATGTTTGCTGAACATCTTTCCATACCCAACATCAGTCTCTTTGTCTTTCCACACATTTCCCGCTCTCTTTTCCCTCCATATGGCATTTATTTACCTTCAATCCCTCTATCCAAAAGAGTGGCCCTCCGTCTATCCTCAGAATGATGATTCACAAGCGGCGCCCAGAGTAATGCCATGCCACGCGCCGTCTCCTCCCTCCTCACCCGCTGTGTCCGTGGCAACAAAATGCGTTCAGTGTTTGTCTTTATTACTTAACTCAGTCAACTTAAATGGGTACAATGAGGTCTTACGGCTGCGACGTAACCAATGCCAGCTTTGGGCTGAATGGAACAGGTTGCACATTAACTGGTTTTGTGCCAAAAACATCTCTGTTTCCCTCTGGCCCTCTGTGGTGAAGGACAATACAAATGCTCCATAAATGTGCACTTAACTAGAGTTTTTTGTAAATTGGGATAATGTAGTGTGTGTAATGTAGTGGGATAATGTATACAGCTGGTCACTATTGCTAAATAAATCTTTTAAAACTGCATTTGTTCTGCGGTGACTCTATTTTTGAAGTTCTTCCATCACTTCTGTGTCTGCAGAGCTCCAGAGATCATCCTGGGTCTGCCGTTCTGTGAGGCCATAGACATGTGGTCCCTGGGTTGTGTCATCGCTGAGCTGTTCCTGGGCTGGCCGCTCTACCCTGGAGCATCTGAGTATGACCAGGTAAGACTTGTCTAATGCTTTAATGGATTATATTGGAAACAGTATAGAGTTGGGAGATGCGCTGGCTTTCAGCTTGTCTGAGGTTTCCACCCTTAGTACATTTGTGAGAGTATTTGTTGTACTGTATCTTGGCTGTTCCCATGCGGCTGTTACCAAGGATGGATTGGGACACTCGGGACGCCAGCCTCTGTGGAGACCCTCCCTTGATGCCCTGCACTGCATAAAAATAGCAGAAAAACATGTCTTGTTACTGTATATACATGCAAACATTTAGGGTCAATAAGTTTTCTGTTTTTTGAAAGAAAGTAATTAATTTATTTAGCAAAGGTGTGTTAAATTGATCAAAAGTGACAATAAAGAATTTGATAATGTTACAAAAGATTTCTATTTCAACTAAATGTTAAAAAAGAGCAAGAAATTGTTCATTTTATTCATCATACATTAAAGTGATGAAAAGTGAGAGAAGATTTGTATTTAATAAATGCTTTAACGAAATTAATAAATATATTTGATAAATGCAAATAAATGCTTTTCATTGAACTTTCTATTTAACACAGATAAATATCCTAAAAAATAAAATGTATCTCCATTTCCACAAAATATGAAGCCGCATGTTTTCAACATTGATAATAATCAGAAATGTATCAGAAATTGTAGATTTTTGAAAGATCAATGAAGTAATGATGCAGAAAATTCTGCTTTGCGTCACAAGAATAAATGACATTTTATAATGTATTAAAATAGAAAACTTTTTTTTAAATGTTATAATATTTCACAATATTTCTGTTTTTATTTTGATCAAATATTTACAGCCTCGATGAGCAGAAGAGATTTATTTCAAAATCATTAATTATTGTAATCATTCCAAACTTTTGGCAGGTACTTTAACGATAAAAATTCTATTAATATTATTATTATACTATATTATATATTATTAATTTTTATCATGATTATTAAATGCTGCTTTTTATTTTTACAGGACAATAGTATGTATTATTACAATATAAGATATATCTTTTAATGTGATAATTTTTTTTTAAATGATAACTGCCGGGGGTGTGGTCAGTTTTTCCTGTTTTTTTTTTTTTTTTTTTGTCTGTAGCTGATCACATTCCTGGTAATTCCAGTTTCTTGTTTGGAAATTACATCTTGCTTCTCAAATATAAGAAATTAAACAGCTGTTAAGCAGTTGTGGAAAATATTCTTAAAGGTTACATTTGCAGTACGCACGCTTTATATTTAATACATTGCAACAGTGACAGCACTGTCGACTTATACAGCAGTCACTGGCACACATTTAAGCACTGTTTAATATAAATCAGTTTTCAAGACCCCTAGCTTTCAGGGGCCCATTGACTCATGCCATAATCCATCCTTGGCTGTTTCTGTTTTGTAATTCAGTGGTCAGTAAAGATATAAGTAGATGAATAAAATTGTGGTTCAATTGGAAAATGATTTATGAAATGATATTTCCTGTATGATATTCATTTAGCGAGATGAATCAGAGGAGTCTTGCTTTTTTATGTGTATGTATGGCCCTGCCGAGAGAGCCATCTCCTTTCTCAGGAAATGGCTGCGAAAACATCCCTCAATTACTGTTTGTGCTTAAGAGAAAGAAAACAAATCTGACTGTTGGCTGGACCGCTGCTCTCTCAGCTCTCCTGAAGTCCTGTGTGTGTGTGTGTGTGTGTGTGTGTGTGTGTGTGTTTGTCGTCTCTCTGACTTTCATCATTCTCTGGCCCCTTTGTAGTTCTGGACACATGCCACAAACTGCCCAATTAGCCCAGATCCCGAGCTCTACATCGAGGCCTTCTCTTAAAAAAAAATGATTCTGGCCTCATGGAACAGCTCAGGGCCAATGTTCTAGCTCTAAGCAAACCAATCCCATCTTTAACAAGCTCTTAAACACAGCAAAGGACTTTGCAGATTTGTCTCCCACCATTTCTGTGTACTACAGAGTAATAGGGTTTTTTTTCAGCCCCTCATTTGGTGCATTTATGAGGTCTTGTGATTGGGAAGCAATCGAATGTTAAGGACTCATGGCATTTCACCTCGGCTTCACTGTTTAGTTTTGATTTTCACTTGGAAGCAAAACTTGAGAAGTTATTTCCAGTCTTTGCTGCTCATTTCTAATTACAACACTTTGAAATCTCCAGCAAGAATCCTCAAAAAGTGATTTGAAAAAAAAATCTGCTATTCTGTTTCACAAGACGGTAAATGAGCCAAATGCGGTGATCAAGGTCTCTTGAGCAGCTATGAGCTCGGTCTCAGGATACGAGATTGGCTGTTTGGCAGGGGCCATGGAAGAGATTATTTTTTATTATTGTGGATTCCTTCGGCTGCCAGGCTGTTGTATTTACGTCTTTCAGGTGTGTGAATGGCATTCTGTGTAATTGCGACACCCGGACAGACCTGTAAAAAGAGGGTTTGGCAGGGGAAATCAGTCTCATGGTGACAGCATTCATCACAGATGCTGTTTACTCAGCTTCTAATGCTGGAATGTTGAAGTTGTGTCATCAACGTGGCAGCCAAGTGACTGATATGTTTTCGAGCAGACAAAATGTCATCAGTCTATTTTAATGCAGCTCACTGTTGCTTTTCCTAGAAGTCTGCTTACAACATTAGTTAAGGTTTCTTGCACCAAAAACAAAATCATTTCATTTTTCATGACATTTCATTTCCACCCTGATCATTAGAATTAAAGGCTGTTTTGTCTACTGTACATTTAGACATGTATGTCATAGAAAAGACCTTGAAAAAATATATAATAATAGTAATAATAATAATAATAATAATAATTTTATTATTAACAAATATGTAATAGAAACTGTAATCTGATTATGAGCATTTTAAAACGTAATATAATCTAATTACAAGTACTACATTTTTGAATTACATGTAATCACTTACTACCCAACACTGAAAATTTTACTATACTATATACATGCTATAGACTACAGTGTAGACTTTGTGTTGTATTTGTTATATGCATTGACGTTTTGAAGACTTTGATGTCGGGCTGTAGCATTTCTGTTTTTAATAAATTGCTAACTAATAATAAATTCAAAATAGAATGTATTTACAAAATCTGCTCCACTTTCCTGCAATATTGCATGCCGCATTAAATCATGCTGCTTTAGATTTGCATACTTCGTATTGGACCAAGAGGTCAATCTATGTTTTTTAGATCCTCTGCTAGTTTAAATGTCTTCACTATACATATTTGCAGGTCAGAGATCTCCAGTCTTGAACTTTATTAATTTTATTAGAATTTTTTAATTCATTTTCATTCATTTTATTTTATTTTCAACATGAAATGCAATTTGCAGCCCATTTTACTTTCACAATCAGAAGTCAAACAGGATATTTAACAGAAAAAATTGTATTATAAAAATCTCATTTTGACATTGTCGTTTTTAATACTATGACTGTCTCTGTATGATTTGTTTTTCACTAAATTGACTTTGCAATGTGACTGTATGTCTATATATATATATTAAACCTTTATATATAAAACAAGTAAGAAAATCCCCTTTTCCAAGTGTACATATCTAAGTAGTGAATATCCAGCACCAAATGTGTGACGTTAGTTGTAAATCTCCATTCGCCTGTTTATGTCTTCCACCAGATCCGGTACATCTCTCAAACGCAGGGCTTGCCAGCGGAGTATCTGTTAAGCGCAGGGACGAAAACAACCAGGTTTTTCAACAGAGACCCCGACTCCACCTATCCTCTATGGAGACTGAAGGTAAACTCCCTCACCCTGTTTCTCTTTCTCACTTCCTTAATCAGTCTCACTTGGTTCGCAAATAATATGCAGCGACAATGTTTTTTTTCTCTCTCTCTCTTTCTCATTCCCTTACTCTCTAAACTAAGTTAAATTGACGCATCCACTACACCCTGTAAACAAACCAAGAGGCTAATGTGAGCTAAATGGGTTTTGTGTGAGAGGACTTGGCAACCAGAGTGAGGTGGGGTAAATCCTGCTTAACGTCCCGTTCTTATTCTTCCCTGTTTCATTCTTTCGTCCCTTTCTGCTCTGTTACTCTCCACATTCCCCCATCCTTACTGAGCTGGTGGCTGGTTGCCCATAGTCAATAGAGTTTCTCTCTAGATTAACTTTTGTTGAACTTTGCAAAGCTTCACATGGGGGAAACTTTGATATTATTGAACCCCAATGCAACTCCAAGCTGCATTCCTAACCCTCCATATATATGATACAGATCCAATAAAACTAGAAAAACTTGTCCTCCTACATAGTCAATACCCCTTTAAACTTTTTGGCCCTCAATGCTTGTGTCTTGGACTGTAGAAATACTCAACCTAATGTCAAGTACTTCCCAGAGATAAGGTTTTATCTTTCATAGTTCAGGAATCTTAATGGAGTTTTCAGTTATGTTCCGTTTAAGCATCAACTTTGCCTCAGATGTTTCTAGAGAAAAAAAAAAAAGGAAACATACTGTTGACTTAAAATGAATATGGATAGCATAGCCCAAATAATTTGGACTTGAAAGGGATTGAGAAATATTTAAGTTCATATTGAAATCTCTTGATTTGTCTTGATTACAAATTTGGTATTTTTGCAAATTTGAGCACAGTTTGAGATGTTGAGATCTCTTCAATAGGAAACACATTTGAGATTCTTTTCAGGAGAAAATTAAAAGAAGGAGAACTCTTCAGCTGCATATGTTTCATGAATGAGATTTAAATTTGTAAGTTTTCTTTACTGTGGGTTTCATTCCAAATTTAAAAATTGCTTTACTTTTTCCAATTGATTTTAAATGTTTCATGATGTTCCTCCAAGTCATAGTCCATCCAAAAATGAAAAGTCTGTCATCATTTACTCACTCATGTTGTTTCAAACCTCTATGCAATTCTTTCTTTACTTAAAAGAAGATATTTTGAATAATGTTGATAACCAGTTTCAGTTCTCATTGACTTCCATTGTATGGACAAAAAAAATAATTGTTTGGAAGCTATTTGGTTACCAACATTCTACAAAATATCCTCTTTCGTGTTCCACAGAAGAAAGAAAGTCATACAGGTTTAAATCAACATGAGAAGTGAGTAAATGAAGTTTCATTTGTGGATGAACTCTCTTGGCTTTTTCCTGATATTGAAAGCGCTTCTCCAGTGTTTTATTAATTTTTTTTGAAGTGGAGCCATGTTGAAAGATGAAGCAGGATAGTGCTGACAGTATTCCTGTTTGTTTTTGCAGACACCTGAGGACCATGAGGCAGAGACAGGGATCAAATCTAAGGAAGCTCGCAAGTACATCTTCAACTGCCTGGATGATATGGCACAGGTAGGAGTTTCATACCTTTGTTCGTACCACAAAACCTGCTTCAGCTTCAACAGAAGCAGAAATCTGGCTCATGGCTAATAATAACCTCCCTCACCCTCAAAAATGTTTTGTCTCCAACTCTGTGTGGCAAGTTTCCAGTAATACTCACACCTCTGTTACACAGAAAACTTTGATGTTATGTAACTTAGGACATGACTCAAAAGCACAATGGTGCATGGGAACCTTATTCCCCTTGGAGCTATTCAGTGATAAGACGCATGACTTATGACCTTTTGCCTTCTGCGAGTTATTGAAATCAGCACGCCTCATCACCGGCCGGTCGTCAGATGTCTGGACGGGCCGGGTCACGCTTTTGCCAACAATGACGCAAACCTCAATTTGGATTTTTCCCATAAGAAAAGACTCCATCCCAGTTCATCAGATAAAAACGGCTGATCTAATTCACAGCAAATTCAGTTGAATTCATGGAAATATGCTTATGCTTGGATACACTTAATCTATAATGTATCCATGCTCATGTCCTTCATAACACCCTTGTTTTACAAGAATTACATCAGATCCTCATTTTCAGGTCAGGTCCTCTGGTGTTATGATCTAAGTACTGACTTGCTCTGTAGTCCAGTTAACTGCACTGCCTAGTAATTAATATAAAAGAATAAAAGAGTATTATTTTCAATAACATAGGGAGTATCTTTGATAAGCTGGAAGGTACAAGGCAAAAAAAAAAAAACACATTTATAATAAAACAAAACAGAAACAATGTGAAAATAAAAAAATAATAATTTAAATAATAATAATAATAATTATTATTATTATTATTATTAAAATTGCTATTATTAATCATAGCAACCAAATAAAAAATTAGTTATGAGTATAAAATTAGTGTTTGTTTGTTTATTTCATAATAAATAATACAAAATAAAATAATTGATAATAAAACAAAACAGAAACAATGTGAAAATAAACAGAATAATAATAATAATAATTGAATTATATGTATTATCATTATTATTATTATTATTATTATTATTAATTAATTAATAGCAATCAAATAAAAATTAGTTAAGTATAAAATGAGTATCAAAATTATTAATAATAATAATTACTATTATTATTGTTGTGTTTATTAATTAATTAATAATAATAATCAATATTTATTATTATTATTATTGTTAATTTGTTTGATTTCAAATTCATGTCGTCATTGTTGTTGTTATTGTTATTATTAACAATGAAAAAAATGATAATAAAAACAGAAAAAAATGTGAAAAGAAACAAATAATAATAATAAAACAAATAATTTGAAATCAAACAAATTAATAATAATCATTAAATATACAAAAATATGATACAAAATGTACAAACAAACAAGCATATCTGTCTGTCTGTCTGTCTGTCTGTCTGTCTGTCTGTCTGTCTGTCTATCTATCTATCTATCTATCTATCAATAAATAAGCCACCTTCACTCACAACAGTTAATAGTTTAGACTCTCTCTGTCTGTGTGTATGTGTGTGTACCTGTTTTTCAATTCAGGTGGGGACTTAAACCTGAATACACATAGACTCATGGGGACTCGTGTCACGGTGGGGACCTAAATTGAGGTCCCCACGGGTAAAGAAGCTTATAAATCACACAGAATGAAGTTTTTTGAAAATCTAAAAATGCAAAAAGTCTCCTGTGAGGGCTAAGTTTAGGTGTAGGGCAATATAATATACGGTCTGTACAGTAGAAAAACCATTACACCTATGGAAGTCCCCACAAGGATAGCGAAACAAGTGTGTGTGTGTGTGTGTGTGTTTTCTCAGTTTCCACTGTTGCAGCACTGTCAGTTTGTATGTGGAACATCTGCACAGCTGTCTCATGATATGCACCTGTCTTTAAATTGTTGCACTCAGAGATACAGCACTTGTGTATTCAACCGATTTAAATACAACAGTCAGATGTGAAATGGAGAGCAAGAAGAATGATTGTTCTCGGTTTCATCATCTTCAAGAGACAGTTCACTAAGTGTGCGTGCGTAACTGTTTTTGCAAGATTTGTGTACGGTAGCTATGCAGTGACTCCCCTCGCTTGCAGTTCATATTCTACATCCTGAATGATTATTTTTCCTCGCGTGTCAAAGATTATTTCTTTATCGTGAAGCAGTGTGATGGAAAACAGAGAGAGAGACAGAGCAGGACTAAAATAGCATGTATAAAAGAGGACTATGATTTGCGCTGGTGACTGGCGGTTTATCTGATAGCTCGGGGAGGTTAGGCCACAGATAAACAGCATGGCAGTATGAAAAATGTGTTAGCCATCTCTGACAGGGATTCCCAATAAAAAAAAAGCTCTGCTGCATTGCTTTTAACCTCTAGCAAAATATCCTATCAGACAATAAAAGCATGGTTCTTTAAATACAGGCACTTTAATGTCCCAGGGGTTGATTTTCATTAACAAATTTTAACTGTTTTTTGTTTGTTTTGTTTTATTTTTGAATCATTTGAATAATTTTTTTAACTTTGTTTTCCTGTGGTTTTGTATTTTATATTTGCCTTTTTTATTATATTTAGTAAATATTTAATTATATTTTCTTAAGATTAAATTGTTTTATATTATATTATATTATACATGTATATTTTTCTATTTTATATTACAGGTCACTATTTTCAAATTAATGTCTGTTATATATGCTTCTTTTCATATCCCTTTGTATATACTGATATTATATTGTATTGTATTGTATTGTATTGTATTGTATTATACTATACATGTATATTTTTCTATTATATATTACAGGTCACTATTTTCATATGAACAAATTAGAAATAAAAAAAATTATGTATTTTTAATTTAAAGGTCACAGTAATATAATCTTAATATAATAATATAAAAAATAATTAAAATAATCTTTTCCCATGTCTGTTATATATGCTTATTTTCATATTTCCCTTTTTATATACTGATATTATATTATATTATATTATATTATATTATATTATATTATAATACATTTAATACTGTCATATTATATATTATACATGTATATTTTTCTATTATACTGTATATTACAGGTCACTGTATTTTTGTAAGATTATATATATATATATATATATATATATATAATGTCTATTTCATTTATATTTCATTTCATATCATATATCCATTTGTATATACTGATATAATATAATATAATATAATACATTATATTATAAGTTTTATTTATTTTTCTTAGTTACATTCTCAGACAGACGGGAATATCTGGCCTGGCATCTGAAGCGTTCCTAAGTGAATATCTGTAAATGTGAGGGCAAATATTTGAGAATATCAGAAAGGTTACCGCTGTCCTCTGAGAACGCACACACTTTTTGACTGGCAGACCTGTGTATATTAATAGAGTTGTACACGTCAAGCACTGCGGGAGTTATTCACACACAAATACTCACATGTATTATTTACAAAAGCTGTAAGATGTAAGTTGGATCAGAAGATACAGCTGACAGATTCCATCATTTGGGAACACCCAGGCTCGCATTCAACACACATTCGGCTGCTAAGGATGATTTATTCTGCAATTATGATAGCTAATTTTCCCTGCCGCCTACGTTCGTGGATTATCACTGTCCAGTGCATTTACAAATATTAATTTTTTTAATTTTGCATTAAAGCATTACAGCATTAAACTGATTGACCTTGTGATTATTATTTTTATTATGTGAAATTCTTTGGAATTCTTTGGGAATTCTTTTGTTTTCTGAGGAATTCTGTGGGCACAGATTCCATGGCGATGTGTTAGTCAATGTTACATCAAAAAAACAAAAACAAAGGCAAGAGCTGGTTAACCTTGTTTGAGGATCCCTAAAGTACTTATTGGTCTCTGTACATCAGTCAGTCTGTCTCTCACTCTCATCTTCTCTCTTTTGCTGTGTGCAGGTGAATATGACCACAGACTTGGAGGGCAGCGACATGCTGGCGGAGAAGGCAGACAGAAGGGAGTTTATTGACCTGCTGACCAAGATGCTGACCATCGACGCAGACAAGAGAATAACACCCATAGAGACACTCAACCACCCCTTTGTCACAATGACACACCTGCTGGACTTCCCTCACAGCACACAGTCAGTTGAACTACACCAACATTAGGGTTATGTAGTTTTATCAAATCATGTTTAGATCGCTGACCATGTCTTTTTTTCTTGCAGCGTCAAATCCTGCTTCCAGAACATGGAGATTTGCAAGCGTCGGGTGAACATGTACGATACAGTCAATCAGAGCAAGACGCCCTTTATAACACATGTAGCCCCCAGCACCTCCACCAATCTCACCATGACCTTCAACAACCAGCTTAACACTGTGCATAGCCAGGTCAGTATCCACACACACATCTAACTAGCCACTTCCCATTATATTGTTCTTAAATAAAGTTAAAGTTATGATAGGCAAACCACAGCTCTAACCCCTATGTATGGCATTTTAGATAATATTTAGTCTTTGGAAAGTGCAAAAATAATTTCTTTGTTGTTATGTAAGTTTCTGAATAGCTGGGTCCAAATTGTTAAAAATGACCCTATAAGCTAAAATGAACAAATGAGCTTAAAAAGAAAATTAGTTAATGCACCACAATACAGTAAATCATCAAGTTAAATGTATTTGAGAATGAAGTTAATAAATATAGTTAATTAAAAACAATATAATGTCATAAATATTATTTAATAATATTATAAATATTATTCAGATATTTAAATAATTAAATATTTGTAATTTGTAAATAGTAGTTTGTAGTGAAACTTTTGCAAAAAAAAAAGTATAGAAAAAAATCAATAATTTTTGTCTTGATTTCCAGTAAAAATGTCCTTAAAAATGTTTTAACAAGATAAATGTATTTGAGAATGAAGATACTAAATATAATTAAATAAATTATCAATCATAAATAATTAAATTTAACAGTTAAATGTTATTTACGTTTTTTACATTAAATATTAAATTAAATATATTAAATTATATTATATAATTATAATAATATTATATATTAAATATTTGTAATATGTAACTAATAACTTTCAAATAAAATGCTGACATTTGGAGGGAAAAAATAATAATAATAAAAAAAGAAAGAATTCAGAATTTTGTCTTGATTTGCCATCAAATATTATTTTTAAAAATCCTTAAACAATAATTAAATTAGTGTAATTTAATAATTTATTTAAACAATTTCTTTAATAAAGAATTTATTCATTTATTTAAAAAAATATTAAATAAATAATAAATGATAGATAAATATTAAAAAAAAAAAATAATTACAGGATCATAAACAATAATTTACAACAAAAAAAAAATCTCTTATTTTAAACATAATCCTCTCTAAACTGTGTTAAATGTTGTGATTATAACAAGCTAAATTATACAATTTTTCTTCTCAAGTAAACCTTTTATGGATGTTTAGATGTTTTACTGAAAAAAAGTAACATTAATATTTTTGTGGAGTATGGACCAGTTTCATTTTTGAGCACATCATAAAAAGTAGATTTTTGTTTATTTTTGCTAATTTATTAAGTAATTTCTATGCCGTTTCAACCTCAAAACTACAGCTAGGTCAGGACGCACAAAACACCAAGCTATAGTGACGTTAAACTTTATTTGAATTCAGTTCAAATAAAGACTCCCTAGTTCAGTTGAGTTCCTCTTAAAGCTGCAGATTATTAATTGTATTACATGCACAGACTCATTTACAGTGAGACAATCCAAAGAAATTAGAGTAGCATTGGCCCATTGACCACTGGCAGTATCGGATGACTTCCTTCAGTAGACAGAACACTAGTCATATCATGGGCCATTTGGGCTCTGTGTGTGTGTGTGTGTGTGTGTGTGTGTGTGTGTGTGTGTGTGTGTGTGTGTGTGTGCGCGCCTGAGTGCGTGTTTCCAGCCTTGCAGCCCTCTGTCACAATGTGCTGATTAACAACATGACAGCCTCTACTTCCTGCTTGGGTTGCATTTTACTACTTTGCAGCCTTAAGGATTGCACCACTTTGTTTCCTTCTCTCCTTTTGTTTCCTCCTGTTTTGCCTCAGTGCAGTTTAGCTTCACCAGGGAGCGTTTGTCTAAACTGCTGACAGAGGGCCAGGCATGAATCCCATAATGCCTTCATTTTGAGTTCTTAGATCGGCTCAAACCGTGACTTTCCCCTTCGAATAAACATGTTTAAAGTCAAAAAGTCATACGGCTGTAATGTTATAGCATTCCGGCTTCTCTCTAACGTCATGAAAAGAACGTTGTGTAGGGCATTCGATGCGTTTGAAGGGAAAGCTTGTGTAGCATTAGCCAGCTGTGAGGCTGAAGTGTTTATTTTGTGTGATGAATGCCATGGCGGCGTATTGATTAACTCTCTCCCCTGGTGCTCGTCGGCC
The DNA here is from genome assembly GCA_039654775.1 of Spinibarbus caldwelli. NCBI lineage: Eukaryota > Metazoa > Chordata > Actinopteri > Cypriniformes > Cyprinidae > Spinibarbus > Spinibarbus caldwelli. Next base: position 8,594,798 of record CM077238.1, on the reverse strand, counting down.
TTGCTAAATGGGGAAAATGAAAAATGAAAAGCGCTGTACTGAATTCTCCCCATACAAACCTAAATGAAAAGTCTATAATTACTAGCGGTGGCATGAGATGAAACAGTATTGCTTTGGTAACAGATGAAAGTAAATAACACTAGCCTCTATTAAACGAACAGGTTTTGATGGTGCACCAGCATTTTTAGGCACATCTTTTTAGTCTGTTGTATTGTTCAATTTCATCCATATCTTAGAAGAAATGACAGGCATTTACATGGAAATGCACTCGTACCATCTAGACCTATTCAGACTTGACCCTTGACCTTGTGTTCCTGGGATTTTTGTGCCTTTTTATTGTCAGAGATAGTATAGGAAGACATGTTAATTTTGGAAGTTCTGAACAAGCACATGAATAGGCCAGACTCAAACTTACATTTTTCAAATGAGCTCCGAAGCTCAACATATTGATGTTAGAGCATGTGCGCTGAGTGCTAAGTCATGGCTCAGACCATTTTTTTTTTTTTTTCAGTTTTGAAAGTTTTGAATTGGCGTTTGGAAACCAGAGCAGGCCAGATTAAAACCCACATTTCTTAAATTAGCACCAAGGCTCAACATTTTGATGTCTTAGCATGTGCATAGACCACTAAGCCATAGCTCAGACCGTTTATTTATTTATTTTTTTAGTTTTGGAAAATCTGAATAGGCTCATAGGACCGTGAATAGGCCAGACTCAAACCCAGATTCCCCAAATAAGCTCCAAAGCTCAAAATATTGATGTTAAAGTATGTGTGCTGACCACTAAGCCATGGCACAGACCTTTTTTTTGTTTTGTTTTAGAAGTTCTAAACAGGCACATGGGATCATCAATAGGCCATGAATTGTCTTGTATTGGAAAGTTTTGAATTGGCACTTGGGAACAAAAGCAGGTCAGAATCAACCCTACATTTCTTATATTAGCACCAAGGCTCAACATTTTGATGTCTTAGCATGCGTGCAGACCACTAAGCTATAGCTTGGACCATTTTTTAGTTTTGTAAGTTCTGAATTGGCGAACTGAACCAAAAGCAGACCAGATTCAAACCCACGTCTTATATTAGCACCAAGGCTCAACATTTAGAATGTTTTAGCATGTATGCAGACTGCTAAGCCATAGCTCAGACCTTTTTTTAGTTTTGGAAGTTCTGAATAGGGCTCATGGAACCATAAACAGGCCAAATTCAAACCCACTTTTCTCATATTAGCACCAAGGCTCTACATTTTGAATGTCTTCTGAATAGATGCATGCAACCATAAGCAGACCAGACTCACACTTTTCCCAATTGAGCTCTAAAACTCAAAATATTGATATTGGAGCATACACACTAACTACTAAGCCATGGCTCGGATCTTCTTTTTCATTTTGAGCAGAAATCACGCCCTTTCCCTCTCTCTGGCGATGTTACCGCACTCATATTTTTACTTCTGGCTATATTTTTGTCTTGTGTTTTCATTATAGAGAGAGAGTGACTATGATGGAAGGACCTGCACAATTCTTTTGAGAAGCACATTCGGTTCACCGTTCTAGATGGAGGAGAGGGAGTTCCCTCGTTCATCAAACCTCCTAGACGGCGCAAATTCCACATTGATAGATGAATAAACAGATGAATGTGCTGCAGTCAGGCCGGATTAAAAAGCACTGGAGGGGAAATCTAGTGCAGAGGCTTTGAAGAACAGATTTTCTCTCCCCTCACCAGTTAGATCTGTGTGTATATTTAATCATAGCTTTAGCGCAAAGAGGGATCATTATCTGCTTCTAATGAGACTGAGCAAATTCAATGAGTTGAAGGGTCCTAGCATTGATGGAGACTGTAACACAAGAGCATTGATTGAAACTCTCTCACCTCCTCTTTCCTTACGCTCAATAAGTCATTTTATAGAAAATCCCTGAACCCTAATGCTAACTGCACACAATAACAGCTAATAAAGCGTTTTAGTTGAAGTTGCAGAACAGTGTTGTGGTATTCGCTCTAAGAAATTACTCCAAATGTAATACGAAACATGCTTCCTGTGCTTGCTGCCTGCAGTTTTCATCAGCTAACATTTTTTGTACATCCATCCTGTATATCAAGAAATATTTTTAAGGAGTTTATGTTTATCATTTGCTATTATTTGAAATTTTGCCCCTCATCCTTCATTGTTGCTCCACCCAATCGCCACACCCACTTCCTCATGCTTTTGTTTGTTTGTCTTTGTTTGTTCGTTTGATCCCATCGGTTCCTTTAGGCCACCAACCTGGCTCCCTCTTCCACCAGTGCCACCCTTTCCCTTACCAATCCCGATGTCTCCATACTAAATTACCAATCTGCACTCTACCAGCCTTCTGCGGCCCCCATGGCTGCCGTGGCCCCCAGGACCATGAACCTCCAACCCGGTGCGCCACAGCTCTGCGCCGCCCGACCCGATCCCTTCCAGCAGGCCCTCATCGTCTGCCCACCTGGCTTCCAAGGTGAGTGCTAATTTAATTTATACAAAACCCTGGATATTCCTGGTATATAGGTTCAGCTTAGCTGTATATTATATTTTAGGACTTCTTTACTCAAAAATTGCAATTCTCTCATTATTTACTCACCCTAAGGTCTTTTCAAACCTGTTTGCTATTATCGTTTCTGTTTTAATATCTTTCCAAATAACAGCAGTTCATAGTATCTACTTAAGGCAAATAGCATCATATTAATGGTCCATAAGACTGGTGCTGCTATATTCCAAGTCTTCTGAAGTCAGATTTATGTGATTATCAGTGATAATATTTCACAGAAACTTGCGCCAAGATTCAAACTGAAAAAATGTAAGTTTTAATCTGTTCATAACAGAAAGCTTTGAAACCATTCAAATGTTTGGAGTCAGTAAGGTTTTATTAAATATTATAATAGAAATAATAGAAATTAATTATTGTCCATTAAGGATGCATTCAGTTGATCAAAAGTGACAGTAATGACATTCATAAAATATTTATTTTAAAACTTTTCTATTGAACTTTCTACTCCTCTAAGATTCCTGAAAAAAATCTTGGTTTTCACCAAATAAATAGAAATACATTTAAGAAATACATTTAATTTTAAAATATATTAAAATAGAAAACAGTTATTTTGAATTGTAATAATATTCCACATCATTTTGTTATAATATAATAATTTAATAATATAATATAATATAATATAATATAATATAATATAATATAATATAATATAATATATAAGAATCCTGATCAAATCTTGGTGTCCACAAAGATAGGAAAATTCAGCTTTTCCATAACAGAAATAAATTTAGTTTTAAAATATATTAAAATAAAAAAACAGTTATTTTGAATTGTAATAATATTTCACAACAGCCCTGTTTTTATTGTAACATAAAATTAATATTTTTGAACAGTAGTGTAGTTGTATGAGCTACTTTTATGAGACTTTTATAATGTTTTATGTGGTCATTGAGCTGTGTAAAGATTCTTTTAAAAGTCATATGCATTTGAAATGAGTAAATACTGACACAATTTAAATTTCTGACTGAGCTATTTCTTACATTTAATACATTTTATTCTTGCAATTCCAGCTAATGGTGTTTCCTTGTTATTTCTTCCCAGGTTTGCAAGCTTCACCCTCCAAACACACTGGCTACTCAGTGCGGATGGAGAATGCAGTTCCCATAGTAACACAGGCCCCCGGTGCCCAACCTCTACAGATCCAGCCGGGCCTTCTGACACAGGTATAGCCAGACATTGCCCCATTGCCATAGCAATACAAAGCCACATTTCCTAAACTAATTACACCCCTCAGCCTTTCCCAAAATCTCAATTACATCCAAGTTTGGCTTCAACGAAGAGCAATTAGCATGACCTACTTTGTTTTAATGATATAAGTATAATTCACTTTCCCTTCGACAAAATTGAGAAGACACTCTCATTTCATGGCCAATAGATTAATTGAAGCCGGGTTGGATTTATCTTGGTTTGCTTTGCTGTAGTAACTGGAGTGACCTATCTTTTCCCACTGGAGATTTTTCCCCACTGATGGTTTGCTTTCCTGCTTCCACTAAGGTCCAGGCAACTGTGCTTCTTTCCTGGAGTTAGAGGAAGTCATGCTTTGATGAGCAAGACTGAGGTTGGCTTTAAATGAGGTCTGTGGATGCTGAGGGATTTGTCTATCCTCTGGAGCCGCAAGGCAGGGCCCAGACGGCTTTTAAATTTGAGACAGGGTGGTGAGGTTCAGAGGCGTTTAGCTAATTTGTAATTTATCCACAACAGTTTTCGGCTTTGCTGAGCTGAGCTCTTGTTGCTTTTTGAAGACTCTACTCTACTGCTTAAAGGAAAGGTTCAGCCAAAAATGAAAATTATTTACTCTCATTCATGTTGTTCCAAACCTGTATGACTGACTGACTTCTGTGAAACATAAAAAGTGAAATTTTTAACAATATTCTGTTTACACTTTTTAATTTAATGAAAGTGAATGAGGACTGTGGCTGTGAAGCTCCAAAATGACAAATGAAAAACCATAAAAGTATCTAAAATTAGTCCATATGACTCATTCCGAATCTTCTGAAGCATTGTGTGAGGAACAGACCAAAATTTAAGTTGATTTTTAATGTCTTGATATCTGTTATAGCATGTTTATGAGAGAAGCAGCAATATTTCAGCAAAGAATGAATGACTCATTCTCTTGAATCAAATCAATGAATCAATTGATCCGGTTCACAAAATCAGTCTGAATGATTCATTCACAAATCGAAGTTCAAATTTGACCGGAATGAGTCGCAGCAGCTCCATCAGTGAATAACAGGCTACATTTTGGTCTGTTTATCACACAAAATATGACTTCAGAAAACTTGAAATATGACATATGAATCATATGTACCACTTTTACAATGTTTTTGCAATCTGTTTGAAGTTTGAAAGCTCCAGTCTCCATTCATCTTTATTCCAAGTCATACTATTATGAAACAACACTGTGGTGAGTAAATGATAAGTGAGTGTAGTATTTGTTTTAATGAAGTTATAAAGCTAGACTGTAGAAAGCTAGACTGGATGGGTTTTTTTTTTTCAAAATCATTTAGTTAATTGTAATTCGTCTGCAGAATTTTTCAGTATTGCTGAGCTTTGTTTGTGTTGGTGTTTCATGACTCTACCCTACTGCTTAAGTGCATCTTTATTGTCCCTCACGTTCAGGAAAACCTGTGCATAAATTCCACGGGTGATTATCAGAGCGCTGCACTGAGAAAGGCGGCTGGGGATACTTGTTCATCACTACTTCAGGGCCTCAACTGCCCATTCTCCCCCCTTCACCCCAATCAGCCAGACCACATCACTCCTGGTGCCAGTGGAGTGGGTTTCTAGAAGGCCTCGGCCTTTATCTGGAACAGGAATGCAGAAAATGCGAAAACAATTGGCGCAGGAGCGGCGGTGCTTTCAGAGCCCCGGGGGTGACAAAAGGCTTTCACCCCGCGAGGGCAGAAAAGCTGTTAGGGGGGTCGTTGCAGAGATGGCCTTGCATGGAAAACTCTACTCTTATCTGGGTTAGCGTTCCAGCCCAGACGGTACAATTACACAATCTAACCCAGAGTGAGAGAGGAGGATGCAAAGTGTCAGGAATGTAGGCAAAGGGCTTTGGGGACATAGTTCTAAAGAAATTATTCATGTCACTGTTGTCATGGGTGGAAAAAGCATGTAGAGGTGTTGAGACATACTCAAAGTATGCACTTTTAGGCCTTGTGCAACAGGCAAAATTAAACGAGGTGCTAAATGATAGTGTAAGTCTTTTCTTTCTTTCTTTCTTTCTTTCTTTCTTTCTTTCTTTCTTTCTTTCTATATGCTGACATAAAGTATTTTCTTAGGTCAGTCTATAGATTTATTTTTATTTTATTTAGCTGAAATAAAAAGTAACAAAAAAAAATCAAGTTTCTCTCAGGGCAGCTTTCTTTCTTTCTTTCTTTCTTTCTTTCTTTCTTTCTTTCTTTCTTTCTTTCTTTCTTTCTTTCTTTTTCTGCTGAATGTTTAGGATTTCTTTATGCTAAAATGTGTCAAAAACAGTTTTCTTAATTCAGTTTTAAAGACTTCTTATTTTATTTAATATTTTATTTTATTTTGCTGAAGTTAAAGGAAGTGTCAAATATAAAATGTTCCAGTTCCAGTTTCTCCTGTCGACTATAAAATTTTCATTCATTCATTCTACTTTGAGGTTAAAATAATCAAATAATTAATAATTATATTATATAAAATTATTAAATAATTAGTTATATAAAAATAAAAAATGAAGAAAATTTTAATAAAAATAAAACTTTTATAATAAAATTTATAAAACACAAAACAAAGTAGTGACAGGATGATTCTAGTTTGAAAGTAACTTTATCGCTCTAATAATATCAGTCCAGTGCACTCCAGAATGTTGACCTTAAATAGCTAGAATTCCAGAAAAATGCCAAGATTCACTTCTCTTACAATGCTAAATGTGTTATCACAGCCTTTCAAACATCGTAAAAGCATTTTTTTCATTCTTCCCCGTCACCCTCCCTTATATGTGCAAGTGCTGTGGCCCATACCAATGGACTGGTAAATAGATGTGCAAAGGGTATTAAAGAAACAATTCATTAGTTGTACATTAAACTGCTAATCAATAAAGCTGCATTAAACTATTAGAGCTGCAGACACTCTTCTTCAAGCTCACATCTCTGGGCAAATTATGCCTGGCACTCCCCGCACTCCTCACCCACCATACAAAGCAGCTCCTCACAAAGCCTCTGAATGGGGCCCCTGAATTTAATTAAAGTCGGAGCTGATTTGGAAAATGTCTAACACATCAGTGCACTGCCTGGGAGATGCCACATCTCTTTATTAAGGCAGGGTCTTATCTTTTTTATAGGCAGGAGCCAAGGCCGTACACAGTATGCAGGGCCCCATCTGAGGCCGTCATCTAGATACCGGTGCCAAGGAATCGAGGGTGGCACAAGCTTTTTGTTATTCCAGAGGGAGATCTTTTATGCGGTCCATAATTTGCTGCTTCATAGCCGTCCTGCTCACATCTTCATTTGCAGACCAAGAGAATAATTAGCTTAGAAGATGGATGGGTTATAAAATTGTTTATAATGTATCTCTTCTGTTCATGTTTTGTTAGAACAATTTCATTAAACGATGTCTCTTGAATCTAGGCCCGAACACTGACGCTACTGTGTCTTAAATAACTAAATGACCCCTTTGGTGGTTGTTTGGCACAGTTTAGCACTTACTAGCGGTCATTTCTCTAAATAGCCGCATCCTTTTTCTCCTCTCTCTAAATCTGTGGATGCAGTACCCTGGCCTGTTTAGCTGCGATTTCATGTGCCAGGATACGGGGTCTTCACACTGACTCCAATTAAATCACAAGAGGTCACTGAGTCTGTGCGCTGTTGGTTGCTATTGCCGTTCATATCCTGCTCCACTATCTGTAGATGTTCAACCTTCTGCTGGAGATGTTCCTGACCTCTATACGCTAACCCTGTGTTTTCCCTCCATCCTTACTCTACAGCAGGCCTGGCCGTCTGGTACTCAACAGATTCTCCTTCCGCCGGCGTGGCAGCAGCTCACACACACCTCCGTTCAACACGCCACCGTCATCCCCGACTCCATGACCAGCTCGCAGCCTCTGGCCAACTGGAGGTGAGAAACCGCCATGCCGTCACTGCTAAAGAGGACTATTGTGCTTGCTACAGTACATAGGGCAGCCCATTTATTCTTAGGCCATTAGTGTTAAATTTTTTTGATGTCAAAATACTTTTTTCTGTTCTAACCTAAAGGGATAGTTCAAACAGAAATGAAAATTATGTCATATTTACTCACTTTCATGTTGCTCCAAACCTGTATGCATTCTATTGAACAAGATATTTTGAAGAATGTTTGTCCCAAAGGGGGCCCAAAACTATTTGGTTACCAACATTCTTCAAAATATCTTCTTTTGTGTTCCACAGAATGCATACAGGTTTGGAAAAACATGAGAGGGAGTAAATACTTTATTGTTTACTTACAATATGCTTAAAACTATTGTAAGTAAACCAGTTGGACATTCTCAGAAAACATTACTTTATGGGTACTTACTACTCTAAGGTACTAATATGGCCATTTTAAGGTGTAGATAAGATGCAAAGTTGTCCCTTTAAGGGTACTGCTCCAGTGATAAGCTGTTGTACCCATAAAGGTACAATTTTTGCAATTTTTTTCTTGCAGTGTGGGTTGATTTCCCAGTAAAGTGTTAATACTGTGGCTTTGTGGTGCTTTCAAAACATTGCTTTTTTTCTACATCCTGGCCCATTTGTCTCAACCAGTGTGAATTTGAGGGCAAGACAATCATTTCGTCTGGCCATTGGTAGATGGGGAGTGTTTGAGAAACCATTATTGTTTTTGCAATAGATTGCAACAGTGCCCTCCCAATTTTTCAACAGCCTTGGTTCCAGAAGTATTTTTCCCATTCTTTTGTTCACATAGGGATTTATAAAAAGGTCTTTGTTTAGGAGTTATATGCTATGAACTAAACTAACCAGATATGAGGTGAATCACAACATTATAAACTTTGATTTGAAGCAAAAAAGGTACAACACTACAATGCTTTATGGGAGTGAGTCGGGTTCTAAAATGTTCTTTGGGCAAAATTTGCTTTGTTGCGATTATTTGATTGGTGGAGATTTCTCTGTAGAATTATGGATAATGTCATTTTTCTGCTGTTGAACATATTTCAAAATTAAATCGAAATAATGTAGGCTGATGGCTTCAACAAAAGCATTTACCCTCAAATAACAACCTCTCAGCTCACAGTAGGTCTGTCTTTAAAGGTTTATAAGTTGTCACTCAAAATCAGTTCCCCTATGGAGAAAATGAATGAGATTTTTACTTCTGGAACCGACTGTTTCACTCCATTCCATTTAGATGTTGATGCCACAGAAGCTTTCATCTTTAGTTTGTTTTATTTAGCCAGACAGATCTGGTACAATTTCATCATGTTTAATAGGGACTCCATTAGCATTTTAAAATCAATTATATCCTCACGAAAGATACTTATATCATGCTAATTATAAAAGGGTCATGTGGAACTCAACCGATCTATTTTAAGATACCATGACTGGTGATCCATATATTTCACGACAGTTTGGCACCGCAACGCTGGGTTTTAATAATCACCTAGATTATGAACTAAGAAGATTGAATTATCTAGGTTGCTTAGTCTGCAAATGCACCTACAAAGCCAACATGCATTTGAATTATTCATTTGGAATGAAGGAACAGAATATTTTAAATCTGATACTCATTATATTCTGGATTTGTTTAGAATTCTTGTTGGTTTCTTGTAATGGAACAGTGAGTGCAGAAGCATGTCTCTGGCTAGGACAGGGTATTGGAGTCAGGTCGTGCTGTCCTGCATGAGGGGAACGTATTACAGATGAATGTGTGCTGATATCTGCGGATCATCACATCAGTGCCTTAAGCTCAGCCTATAGGGCTTGGTAGTCCTGAGCCAGTCCGGTTGGAAAAGTGCCGCACTTTTACTGCAGAGAGGGATTTCTCCTCTGAGATCTAATGCTGTTCTCTTCTCCTCTGCTGTTTGCTGCAGTCACTGCTGCCCCTTCTGGCCAAATGTTGCATTGCATTTATTCTTCATTTAGATACAATTTTAGTTGATGAATGAAGATAGTACATCTAAATGCTATTTAGCTATTTAGAGTTTGTTCCTATGTAGGATATATTTAATTCTGACAAGTAGTGCTGTGGTATATCAAAATATCTTGGGAAAAAAAAAGTTGGTGACCATTGCCTGACATTAAGTTACTTGAATCGGTTTTATCTGTAGCAACAGAGCTTTGTATATTGTAAAAATCCTACTTATAATCAATGTCAAGTTGACAGTAAATTATTTAAACGTCCTTATAACAAGGTACAATAAATTGACATGAGAAGCTAAATATCATAAAATGTTAAGAATAGTTTGTAGAGAATGCATCTTGAATCAATGAGAAATAAATTTTAGATTCTGCACAACAACAACAAAAATTGTAATCAAAATTACATTTCTAAAAGCAAAATAGAAGTAGAGTTTTAAACTGTCAGTAAATGTATACTGTCTCATTCCATAACATTGTTTTTCATATGTAATATCTTGTCAGATGAATTTAATACACTGCTGTTCAAGTTTGGCATCAGTAAGATATTTTTAAAGAAATTAATACTTTTATTCAGCAAGGATGCATTAAATTAATCAAAAGTGAAAGTAAAGACATTTATGTTGTTACAAAAGGTTTCCATTTCAAATATATTAAAAAATGTTGTTCTTGTAAAATTTCTAATCTTTCAAAACTCTTGAAAAAATGTATTGTGCAGCGCAACCAACGTTGATAATAATGAGATGTTTCTTGAGCACCAAATCAGCATATTAGAGTGATTTTTGAAAGATCATGTGACACTGAAGACTGGAGTAACGATGCTGAATATAAACAAGAATAAGCTACATTTTAAAAATATATGTGACCCTGGAGCACAAAACCAGTCTTAAGTCACTAGGGTATATTTGTAGCAATAGCCAAAATACATTGTATGGGTCAAAATTATCGATTTTTCTTTTATGCCAAAAATCATTAGGACTTCATTTGGACAACTTTAAAGGTGATTTGATCAATATTTTGATTTTTTTTTTTTTTCACCCTCAGATTCCAGATTTTCAAATAGTTGTATCTCGGCCAAATATTGTCCTATCCTAACAAACTATACATCAATGGAAAGCTTATTTATTCAGCTTACAGATGATGTATAAATCTCAATTTTGAAAAATTGACCCTTATGACTGGTTTTTTGTGGTCCAGGGTCACATAATATAATAGAAAACAGTTATTTTAAATATTTCACAATTTGACTGTTTTACTGTATTTGTGATCATATTACAGCAGCCTTGATGATCATAAGAGACTTATTTCAAAAACATTAAAAAATTATTTTCCAGACTTTTGAACGTTAATGTAAGAAGTATTTAAAGGGCATGCTTTAATTATTCTTGTTTTGATTCAGGAATTCACATCCCCATGGCAGCCATTACAATCCCATTATGCAACAGCCAGCCTTACTGGCAGGTCACGTCGCCCTGCCGTCTCAGCAGCCTCTCAATGTGGGTGTGGCTCATGTCATGAGACAGCCATCAAACAACAGCTCCTCCTCCAAAAAGAACAAGCAGCACCAGATGAACAACAGGTCAGACAACCCTTACTTAAAAAAATGAACAAACTATGGTTTTACCATGGTAAAGTAATGCCATCAGGTGATAATATTTATATGTTATCAATAAATGCCATGGTATAATATGGTAAAATGTTAAAAAAAAATCAGATTTCATGTCTAAAAAGCTTTACAAAAGAACCTCATTCTTTCTTAGGAACGTGTCAGCGTACGACGTGTCCTCCACCCAGCCGATGACGTCACCTCAACGCTCCAAACGAGTGAAGGAGAACACCCCCCCTCGGTTCGCCGTGGTTCAGAACGGCCCGTCCTCAACCTGCGGCCCATCACAGACCTGTGGAGGAGGGGGGTGGGGAGGCGAGCAGGCATGTAGCACCACTCGAGACCACCACAGTCAACACAACCCACCGCGCCAAACCATCGTCATTCCCGACACCCCCAGCCCGGCTGTCAGCATCATCACCATCAGCAGCGACACGGATGAGGAGGACGACCTTAAACAGCCCAGTAACACCAGGTCAGAAAAATGGGACGAGCGATTTTAGTGCACAGTTCTGTAGTGTGACATATTTTTGGAGTGAAAGTGGGAAATAATGTAGGACAGGACTTGATTTTATCCATCAGGATTTGATTGGATTGTGTTTATGTTAGGATATTGCTTAATATTTGTCTCTCTGTGTGGGCTTGGTTATGTCAAAATCATTTTGGAAGCGGAGAAAGTTATTACATTTTGATGAAATATTATAAAAACAATTTGTTTTCTGTGGAATAACCGATGAATCATGCGCAATGAGACCAGAGACATTTATTGAGTAGATAAATAGGGTCAATTTTGACTTTTAAATGCCTATTCAGCTCAGGGAAAATACCGGATGATGCCTTGGAAATGACTTTGGTGGTCTTGGGAGTTGAAGGTTTTGCGTAAAAAATCTGACATTGTAAATATTATTCATATGGTGCATACACTGTAAAAATTTTCATAATTTTAACTATATAAGACAACAGTAAAAACCTGTGTATTGGTTAATGGTACATTCCCTTACTGTATATAGTGAATAACTAATAAATCTAATGGGACATTTCATGTAAAATACTGTTAAATTTTCAGATTTTCCCAGAATTCCCTGTTAAGTTTTTTCTTATTAGTTATGTACATTATTTACTGTAAAGTTCTGGCAACCACAGCTGCCGTTTTATACCATAAATTTCACATTTTTTTCTTTTCAGTGTATTATAGTTTTTATTTCCAATGAACCACCTTTGTTTTTATTTATTTATTTATTTATTTATTTATTTATTTATTTTTAATTGTTTTATTTCTTTTTGACATTTTTGCCTTTATTACGATAGGATAGATCACAGCTGACAGGAAGCGAATTGGGAGAGAGATAAGGGGGTGGGATCAGGAAAGGTCCTCGAGCCGGGATTCGAACTCGGGATGCCCTTAGCGCAATGCTGCCCACAAGGCTATTGGCGCTGACATGGCACCTTTCTAACCTTCCTGTTTTGCCTTCTCAACAGCACATCATCCAAACAGAGGAAGAATGTCATCAGCTGTGTGACGGTCCATGACTCCCCTGACTCTGACTCCAGCAATACCAGCCCGTACGCTGTGAAGTCCCGGCCTAATGGCCCCAACGCCAACGGCTACGACTCCAAAGGCGCTGTCCTGGATAACTACTGCAATGGGAACCCCCGCACCATCATCATCCCTCCACTGAAGAGCCAGACCAGCGAGAATCTGGGAGAGTGTGACAGACTCCTGCCTGGTGAGACAGGGGAAGGGCTGATAAGCTGACAGAGAAAAAGGGACACCTGCCAGAGCCTGAATCAAGCATCAATTTAAAGTGACAATTCACTGACAGCCTCTGATATGCAGCGTAGATTTATGTGGCATTTCAAAATCTATGGGCAATAAAAACAGCTCAGAGAAGTAATTCAAACAAGTCCAATCTGTTAAAAATTGTCAGAAGATATTTTATGACAATGCAAACTTAAGTGTGATCAACAGTACTGTTTACTGTAACAGTACTTTTTTAAACATTATTATGCAGATTTCTGGAATACTAATTGATTCTAATCACAGTATACTGCAGGTTAACTAGAGTTTGTACAAGGCCTGCTAAAATATATTGATATAAGCAAACAGTTTCATACATAGCTGTGGTAATTAATTAATATCATGCCTGTTTTATCACTATGTGATCTCTTTTTTGTCACATAATAAATACATTTGCAAAATTTGTTGAAAATATTAATGATATTGTCTTAAAATTATTATTCCAATATTTTCAACAATTTTTCCAAATGTATTTATTTTTATTTGAATTTTTCCAGTTTTATTTAACACATTATTTATTTTACACAATATAAATTATTGTTTATCCTAATTATTTTTTATTTGTATTTAGTTATTACAATATAAACAGTATTCCCAACATTATTTCCAAATTTATTTTTATTTTTGCAATTTAATTTTTTAACACAATATGGTCAATATTTTCAATGATTTTCTAATGTTTCTAATGAATGAATGAATTTATTTATTTATTTATTTTTCTATCTATCATCCATCCATCCCAAAATAATCAATATTCACAAAATTATTTCCAAATTTATTTTTATTTTTTCAATTTAATTTAACACAATATAATCAATATTTTCAACATCCATCCATCCATCCCAATAAAATCAATATTCTCAAGATTATTTCTAATTTTTTTAACATATTTTATCAATTCCAACAGACACGGTGAACCACCAGAACTCCACCTACAAGTTCAAAACCTCCAATGGGGGCTTGTCTGGCAACAACCACTCTTCGGGAGGCGTGTCATACCGGCAGCAGCGCATAGGGCCACACCACTTTCAGCAGCAGCCTCTAAATCTCAGCCAGGTATTTCAGTTGAGCATTTCAAACCTGGTTTTTAATTCATTTATTTATCCACAAAAAGTAATATGGTGATATCCCCTCATTTAGGCCCAGCAGCACATGGCAGTTGAGCGCAACGGAGGTCACCGGCGGCAGCAGGCCTACATCACCCCCACTATGGCCACCCAGGCTCAGTACTCCTTCCACAACAGCCCCACCCACACAGCTAACGTTCATCCCCACTTGGCTGCTCCTCATCTGCCCGGGCAGCCACACCTCTACACCTACACTGCCCCCACGGCCCTGGGCTCCACCGGCACAGTGGCCCACCTGGTCGCGTCGCAGGGTTCGGCCCGTCACGCAGTCCAGCACGCTAGCTACCCGCCAGGCATCGTCCACCAGGTGCCTGTTAGCATGGGCCACCGCGTGCTGCCCTCGCCCACCCTGCACCACGGCCAGTACCAGGCCCAATTCGCACACCAGACCTACATCAGTGCTTCTCCTGCCTCCACTGTCTACACTGGATACCCGCTGAGCCCCACCAAGATGAACCAGTACCCTTACCTCTAAAGCTGAAACACTGGAGCCCAGCCAATCGCTGCTTACCATTTCTACCCTTATCCCACCTAGAGACAGAGAGACAAGCTGAAGCCTATCGACCCTTAACCCCATCCCCTTGTTCCTTTCATGCTTAAACTTGAAGACAATGAAGACGCCGATGGATAGAGGAAGTGTACTCTCGGAGGGAACGGAAAGGTTACTGAGGAGTTTTTCTTTTTTTTTAGATGAGTTCGCCTTCTCAAAAGGGCCAGTTAACATTTTATTTCGTGATCTGGAGGTTTTGTTTCTTTTAAAACAGAAGAAGGAGATTTTGCTTTCGTGGTTTCTTTTACAACAAGGTCTCATCAACAGGCCGTTTGGGAGAGACAGAGTTTAATTCGAGGGAGATTTTATTTGCTTTTCCCTTTTTTGAATTCATTCACCGACTGTTGATCCGAGGTCACGATGTGGATGTTTTAAATTCCTACGAGAATTTTTTTGGACAAGGTGAAATACGGATATCTGCTGCTCTTCAAAGAAAAAAAAAAAAAACATAACGATGGCCTTGAACTGTCTTAAACGTTTCCAAATTACACGCGGTGAGCGGTATTGTGCATATTCCGCCGTGCTCTCCGATAAAAAACACCTGGAGGAATCTTCTGGAAATAGGACGACAAAACTTTCTAGTGTATTTATAGACTTTTCTTCGTTTGTGTTCACATTTAGAAAAGAAAATGCGTTTGTCATACCGTAGAACATTAGCTGGGCCCCTCTTTGTAGAATGTAGCAGTCTGCACCCGTTGATTTCATGAAGAACCTTTCTGATACCAATAGATTCTTGGTTTTCCTCTTTCAATGTGATTGCACAAAGTGGTTACAATAACATAGGCATGTTCAACACGGTAGTCAGTCGTGCATTTGCGTGCATGTGTGCACTCAGCACATCTGTGCGACATATTCCTCCACAGTCTTAGGTTTATCATTGTTACCTCGTAGTGCCTTACATATATTACGACAGTTTACTTGGCTGGAAACCCTCTAGAACCAGATGCTAGTCAGAGAGTTGGCTCCTAGGTTGAACATCTTCATTCGAGCTGTTTCGTGTTTTTTTAAGTTCCAGGTGTAAGCGTTAGCCCTAAACGTTATTTAAATGCTTCTCGTTTAGCGTGCATGAGGTCTTCGACATTTAAAGATAAAGATACTTGCCTGGGGTAACGAACCAAAGTCGTCATTTAAAGATAAGTAACTTTTGTTCTGGATAGTGGATATAATTATATATAGCGTATTTACTGTATATATCCGTTTTAGTACTTGCAATCAATGCAACATCACTGATTTTAGGCTACATTTGTCATAAAAGGGAGATTAAATGTATATCTTATGGGAAAAGCCAAGTATCGTTCAATCAGTTTGAGATCGGGCTGCACTATTTGTCTAAAAATCAAATAAAACAAACCAGGTTTGAAGAGGTTGTCTGTTTACGGAAGGCTTGACTTGGTTTAGAAACCTGGGAGGGTTCGAGAAGGAGAGTCTTGTTAGGAGTAGAAGGTGCTTGTGGATTTTGATGGGAACTGTTGGGAAAGCGAGAGGGCAAATTCCACATTTTTAATGAGAATAGCATGTTGGCTTTGAGCACGTTGGTAGATGCCGAAGGAAGCTGTGCAGCACGACTGCACACCATACTCTGATTTAAGCGCTCGTTCAAGGTTCTACGAAGATCTGTGGGGTTTTATTCTCACGTACACTCCAGGATTCGAACTGCCCCTGGTTGCATGAGGATATCTGCAACAACATGCACCGGAAATCAATATTGGCTTTGTCTTTTTTCACTGTTTGTCTTACCGTAGGAATCACTTATGCTACAGGTGTCAGTCAGTACAGAGATAACAAAAGTGTAGAAAACTGTGGGCCAATGCTTGTCTTTTTTTGCTGCTTATTTAACATTGATATGCTAGCCAATCATTTACACCGTGTCCTAACCATGTGCTCCACAATAACGCTATTAAAAAGACAAGGAAAGTTTATATAGTACTTTATATAGAATACCTTTCAAAAGTTTGGGGTAAGTTTGATTTTTCTTTTTTTTTTTAATTAATACTTTTGTTTAGCAAAGGTACATTAAATTGACCAAAAGTGGCAGTAAAGACATACAAAGATCATAATGAAAGACGTTGCTATTTCGAAGAAATGCTGTTCTTTTGAATGTTCTATTCATCAAAGAATCTTGGACAAAAATTTATCTCAGTTTCCACAAAAATATTAAGCAGAAATAATAATAAATATTTCTTAAGCACCGAAGCATCATATTAGAATGATTTCTGAAGGATCATGTGACACTGAAGACTGGAGTAATGATGCTGAAAATTCAGCTTTGCATCAGAGGAATAAATTACATTTAAAATATATTCAAGTAGAAAACCGTTATTTTAAATTGTAATAATATTTCGCAATATTACTGTATTTTTTGTTAAATAAGTGCATTCTTGATGAACATGAGACTAAAAATAACCTCATAAAACTTTATTAAAATGTATTTTTACTATTTTAATTATCTAAGAACGGATGGAATACAAATAAAATAATCAAAAGTTTACTTCAAATTTGATTCAAATTAATTAATAAAAAGGAAAGAAAAAGATCACTTCCATGTGTTTTTTTGTTTTTATTTTTGCAGTGACTGGACATTTTTGATCGGCTGTGATTCAGATTGAATGATTCAGATTTTTTATTCAGATTGGCTGTGGCAATTATGCGCCTGGTTAGGACACAGTGTTATATTTTATTTTATTTTTCCATTTTTATGTCTTCTGATGGGCACATGCTTATGGAATATCAAATATATCCTATTCTGCCCTCACGCCATGCCACAGAACTTGCATTTGAAGTAGTTTTTACTTTGAGATGTTTCTATTTTATTGTTTTACTTTGCTAGGTATGTTGTGTTCTCGTAGAGAGTGTTGCAATAATTCTTGTGGATGTTTATTAATTTCTTTGTTATATGTCAAGCATCATTTGTTTGATTTCTGGTGGTCGATATGTAACTGTGATGTTTAGTATTCATATGTGGACCCTCGTCTGGTAGGAAGCACAGACTTTGTCCATGTGCTCGGCCAAGATCTGACACCAGTTATGTTTTACCCAAACCTTAGGTTTGCTAGCTTGTCAGATTGATTCATAAAGCTGTGTGTTATGACTTAGGATGCCAATAGATTTTTTGTTGTTGTTGTTGTCAAATATTTGTTTAAGCTTAAGTTGGATGCTCATTGAAGCACACAGTTGAGAAAGGCTCCTTCGACATTAGTCGCATAAAACATTCCATTCCGGAAGGAGCCGTTTCTGACAGCACTGATCTGTAGTCTCCAGTCTCTCTCACCTCACAGGGACCGGCCTGAACGACCAAATCTGGACTCCGCTGGCATTTAAGGACTTTTTGTTCTTCCCACCAAAGAATTTCAGCATGTCATTAATGCACAGACGTGTCCCTTGCTGTAATGGAGAAGACAGAGTGAGTTTCACTGACATTTGGAAAATGAAAAACATGAAAAAATACAGGTTAGATCAGGTCGGTGTCAGAAAAGAACCTGTAGATGGCAAAATAGAGATGACAAAAATAATGCACTCTCATGATCTTAGTGCAGTTGCTAGCACAGTATAATCCATTGTTTTTGTACCTTTCTCATACCTTTTGTCAGTGTTAGTGTGGACAAATCTCCCATTTTTGAATCTAAGAGGATTTGTGTAAGATATGAGGCCCTTATGTTTTTTTTTTGTTTGTTTTTTTTGGAAATGTCAATCCCACATTAATGCTTTATTTCAGTTATTAAAGCTGCTGTGTGTAATTCTTATAAGAGTATAAACACTGAACATTGCTTTCACACAGCAGCATTAGATCCACCAATGGTGTGCGATGTGGGCGTGGCTGTTAGTCCAACCAATGGAAAATTGGGGGTGTTTTGTTTGTTTTTCAGTTCTTTTTGGTACCATTAGTGATACATAAATTACACATTACAGCTTTAAATTTTTTATTATTTTGGTGTTAACTACATAAGAATCGCATAGATAAATTAGTGTTTCATATAATGGCCTGTGAATTGAATCTAGTGTCGTTACCGTTTATGAATTGGTCACTAGTACAAAACGAATGTAAAATTTCAGACTAAAATATCTGATCAGCACATCATGATTATGTTGGATTGCTCTGGCTAGTATTCACTGAAACTGATCTAGCAATCAATTTCGCTTGATCTAGCATTGATTTTACCCAAATTATAATTCATTTTAATCCAAATTATGCAGTTTGATGTGTTTTAACTCATTTAAAACATAGAAAGCTGTATTGACTACAAATATATGAATTATGAACAAGACTTTTTTTTTAGATTCAGTTTGTCTGAACTGTATACGTTAATGAAGACAGTAATTTTAAGTTACCAAAATGCGCTAGAAAAAAGCATTAATGCAATTTACGATTTTTTTTTTCCCATCTTATGTCAAAATTCTGCCTTCTCCTTTATTAACTGCGCATGAAGCTTTAAGGAACCGTGAATATGTGTTTTATTGGTGATTTTGTTACACATTTAGCTTCATGAATATACAACCTACAATCAAAATCCAACTTCCGACGTTACCGAAAGCGATGGATTCGACATTATAAGGACTGAAAAACATTCCTAAACGCTCATTGCCGGTCAAACCCTGGATGGCACCCAAATCAACACTTGTAAAGCACATGATCATGAATTAACTCCAAGCTTGCAGAAATCACAATGGATTATTGTTATTTTTTGTCATTGAAGTGGCCACAGTAATTGTAAAGCTCCTTTTGTTCTTGTTTTCGTCTGATTTTTCTCTCATGTTTGGGCTGAAACGGAAGCATTAGGGGTTAATGCACCATTGAACTTGTGCTAAGAGGCCAAATATGACAATACGGCCATCTTCATATGTTGTTTTAGAACCAAAAAAAGCAAAACAATAATCGTTACGCCCAAGAACACTCATCTGTCAACTTTTTTTGTTGTTGTTGTTTAATCTACAGCATAGTCTCTGTCAGGAGTGTGTATTACAGAGTGACATTACTACGAGCGTGTAAAGCGTAACGTATTCACACGTAGATACGAATCACCAGTGAACGTACTTGTGCAGAAACGTCACTCACCACACGAGTCGCCACAGTAAACCCGTTATGTAGCTGTGATGCACTGTAGCCGTTTGTGCAGCCATCGAAGACGTGAACAATTTTCTACTTGCACAGCAGCGAACATTCACAGTCAGATGTAAAAACTAAATATTTTTCTACGATGTTTCAAGACCTAAGAAAGCATCCGACCCCCGACCCCTGATTTTTGTCGATTGCTGTATGGTTTTCTCAGTAGTGTGTATCACATTAGTTGTTGTCAAAGCTATTGTGTGCTGCAGTATTTCCAGGTATACTTCTTTGTTTATTGTCCTTTTTTATTATAATTATTATCATTTTGCTTTGTTTATTGGGGATTTGAAGAAGTGTGATGTCTCATTATTTCAATCTGTTAACGTAGCATTATATGTACCCTGTACCTTAGGCTAATATTATTAAGTATGCTATGAGAATGGATATTTTACTGGCTTTATAGAATGTTAAAATGAATATAATAATGACAATAATAAGAATGATTTAACTCCTAAAAATTGAGTACTTGCTACTAAGCGCTTGTGTTACCATTACAAATGTTGTGTGCTTCTCTTAATAATTTTCGTTGTAGAAAAAAAAAAAACCTGTGTGAATTTTATTAGGCTTCAACAACTAATGATAGTAGTGTAAATTCATGGAGGATTTTTAACAAACCTGGGGGTTATAGAAGAATATAGTTATTTTAATCGTTCTATTTACTAACTGTAGGGTGTGAAGGGGCTCGCGTCGTGGTGAACTATGTTATAGCTTGTTATTCACTGTTACTTTTGATCATTTTTCGGTCTCCAAGGTGAATCGAGTTATTAAAGGAAATTTGTATGCTCACATATGCATATTGTATATGTGTAGAAATGTAATCACACTTTGTCTTGGATTTACATTAAACTGTTAAGTCACGGCATCAGTCTTATATTTTCATGCTGTCATTGTGAGTTTCTTTCCTTCTTTTTTGATATTACCAAAAAAATGAAAAAAGACAATGCATTTGCACACTCTAACTAGACATTTTAGAAACCACCAAAAACAATGCTGGTGAACCAAAACTCTTTTCCCTTTTATATAAGAATAGTAGTGTGAAGATTGGGGCTAGCTGTTACAGTAAGGGATTATATTTCAGTAATTATAAGATTTTGAGTTTAAATAAATTAATAAATATTAAACTAAATATTTAAATGTGTGTTTTCTCTAGCAGTGGTTTCATTCCATCATTTTGTATGTGATGTCATTATAATACTCGTGTGTGTGTGTGTGTGTGTGTGTGTGTGTGTGTAATATATATATATATATATTACACACACACACACACACACATATATATATATATATATATATATATGTGTGTGTGTGTGTTATATTATTACTGTATATCTCTTCATAAAGTCATGAAGACATACTCTATAATAAATATAAAATAAACATTACTTTTTTGGCGTAATCTGCTACAAAGATTTGGATGTAATTTATGTAATTTCTGTTCATATTGTTTGTGTACAAAAAGTTGGGTTGCACTTTATTTTACAGTTTGTGCACTTACAGTGTACTTAACTAAGAAAGTACTAGATAATATAAGGTAACTACATAAATTAGGGTTAGGTTAAGGGTAGGTTCGGGGTTAGTACCTAGTCATAAGCCAGTTATTGTATCTACTATAACAAGTACATAGTATGTACATGCGGAACAGGACTGTAAAATAAAGTGCTACCAATAGTTGCCCTCATGGCCACTGGAGTGTGCTGTGACATAACCAAACTCAAATATGTTCTTGTACAGAATTGTTTAAAAAGAATAAGAATCTCCTCAGTTTAAAAAAAAATAAAACATTTAAAACCTTCCTAAACAAACAATGTTTTACCTGGTTTAGGTGAAAATTATGCTGCCACACAAGATCCGCGTTGCCGTGAAACCACAGACGCCGGCGGAGGTGTCAACCTAACCCGGATTACTGAAGGACGGCGCGGGGAGCCAATGACCGTAGAGCCCATACAAGAGACTCCAAGTCCCGCTGTCAGGGGAGGATTTAGTGCAATCCCGAACACAGAGTGGTTGCATCTGAGAAAGTGAGTGATGCTCAGACAGGATCCAGACACTTATGGAAAAAAAATCACCCGATGTGTCATGCAATTATGCAAAACATAAGCTTTAATCCTGATCTGAAACTGGATATGGACGCTATCCGCTTCGGTCCGTTCTAGTCTGCTCTAAAGGTAACGTTAAGGGGCTGCTTTTCGAGGTTGTGCATGTGCTAAAAGTCTTTCTCTGCTTTCAAACAAACTAATGCAAATCCGATTCAGACGTAAGATTAAGTTTCTAGACGTATATTTTGCAACTACAAGTTAACTCGAGTTAAATGCATCATCAAGTAATGTATATGGACGGTGACTGATTGCAATCGTTTCTGTAAAAAAGACTCCGTTATGTGCCTTACAGCAACACATCTGAAAGAGCATGTCCTCTTTGTTCCAACAGCTAGTCAAACTAGGTGTAACAGCGGCGAGAGATCCTAAGATTACAAACTATTTCTCTCATAACCATCACGAAACTAGAAACCTAATCCGCGTGCAGCACGCGCGTTTACCGGGGCTTTAACGTTCACAAACCGTTACGTTCATAGGGTATACAGTATATCAACGAGTAAGTTTTGTCTTTTGAAAGCAACACATTATGCAAACAATGTTTGGATCTTGCTCTGTAAGATTTGGTTCGTGTGTTAATGCACGGTAGAGATGTCCGAATCCTGAACGAATCGCTCTTGTGAACTGAATCTTTTTAATGAATCTCTTGAACCGACCTAAAATGATTCGTTCGCGAATCTGCCTGAATCGGTCCTGGCGGTTCTCGAGAGTTTGAATAGAGAATCATCTTTTTCGTATATGTCCGAAGTGATATTAAACATTTGGAGTTAACTGAGGATTTGATAAATGTGACAAAGTTACTTTAATAGTCGAATAGCAGAAATGATCCAAATAAAACGTGCTGTGACAGACACATACAGAACAGACTGAATCATGTCTGCAACAAACAACAAGGACTTTACAATTAACACACTTAACATCAAAACGCATTCGTAAAAATTGAATAAATAGCCGTAAATATCTTAAATAGAAGGTTTAAAGCGTTTAATATGTCACGACTGGATGGCAGGGACCGTCACGGGATGACGTAACGCCGTCGTTCTTTGAGTCGGTTCTTTGAAATGAATTATTCAAAAGAACCGATTCGTTGAAATGAGTCGGACAAGTAAAGGAACAAAGGAGCCGTGAGGTCCGCGCTCTTCACTAGCACTTGTAGTGTCACTCAGTCAGCATAGCAAGTCACTTTAGTGGTTAAAATCTCCAGCTGCGATTTACATTTCGGTTTTTAGTCATACGCAAGATGTCATTTGTTCGGTTTATGATTAAATCGTTAGATGGAGTATTCATGAAGTCGTGCTGAAAATAGGACTGAAAATGTGACCTATTTAAGAGTGGTAACGTTATTGTTTCCATCTGCTGCAGTTCACGGCGACTAGTTAAAAATCTCTAGATAATCACCTTGGACGAAACATGAGTTTCACTAAATGGAGGGTCTGATGATGGAGGGACGTAGTCGGGTCACCGCGTGCGTGCTGCTGATGTTCGTCTCCATGGTGATCGCTGATTCACCTGCTGCAGGTAAGTGATGGCATGTTCTTCTTCATTAGGTTTGCTGCCGGTAACTGGATGAGTTTATTGGCAAGATGACAGAAATTACGCCTTTTGTGGGACACGTTTAAAATTTCTGTAACGCAATGCAAAGTTTTGAGGACAGTGTAAAAACATTTAGGTCAAATTTACACACATGTCGGATTCTAGCATCATGATAAAATTAATGTGGTCTGCACTAATCACATTTATCCTTGATTAGATATTGATTGGAAACACACAACAACAACAACTCATGGTTTCCGTCCATTTTAGGGTTAGGTTAGTCTATTTTGCTATCATAAGCCTGCTCAGGTTATACTGTATAGTTAGTTGCATTTTATCATTTGCATATTTAACAGGGTTTTTTTTCCCCCTTACTGTCAGTGACTTTATAGGAACAAACCTTTGACCTATTTTTGGCTATGTAATTGCTTTAGGCCTTTGCTTACGAAATGCAAGTAAATATTTAAGGCCTTAAGTTGAATTTTGAACAGTAAGAGAGCTCTGAGGTAAAACATTATTTTTAAACCAAGGTTGAAGGCTTCTTTTAGTCTTTGAAACTCTCATTTCTTAGCCTAGTCTCTCCAAAGGTTTTTGGAAATTGTCTTCAAAATGTCCACTTTAGTTGAAAAGCAGACCAGATCATCTACAGTTTGTCAACATGATGACGAAAGACATTTAAGGCTACTTTTCTTGCTTGGGTGGAACTTCGTCTGCATTGGTTTTAGATTTACCCTAATCCATGTCACTGACTCAAGCTTGTTGTCTTGAAACCCAAGCAATCCCTTACATTTAGAGACAGCTATACTGGATTAATATAATTTTTAATAACAAAAATAATTTAGGGTAGATTACAAATCTAGCACACTGACTGGTCTTGCCTGCATTTTGAGTACTTATGGATCAAAGAGCTATGTGAAGACAGAATAAGAACAAAAAACTAGGCTACTCAAAAAAAATATGCAGCTAGATGCTTTTTGAGCTAGATGCTCATCTTTAGATGGAATTAGATTCATTTACACGTTGTAGTGTTGTCCTCGTGCAAAACTCATGGTGAAGTTTCTCATTCATTTTTAAATAGATTGCGTTGATCATTCATTCAAGAAGATTCTATTAATTCAAGTAAATTTGACTGCTATGTGTTTCATCCTATTACCCGTCTGTTCATGCTGAAAATCAATATATTAGGAGCATATAATTGAGTGAAGTGCACAGTGTTGACAGTCCATTTATATCCATTTCAGCATATCGCAAGCTGTATAAAAGAAATGATGTGGAATAGTGTTTATTTTTGGTGATAAGCTTCTTTGATACTTAAAGGGATAGTTCACCATAAAATAAAAGTTCTATCATAATTTATTCACCCTCGTGTCAATCCATACCTGCATGACCTTTTTTTTTGAGAAGCACAAAAAAATATATTTTGATGAACTTTGGAAACAAATTAGCTGGAACAATTGGAACAACTTCCATGGTATAGACATTTCTCAAAATACCTTATTTTAGTACCACAGAAGAAAAAGTCATACAGTTTTGGAACAGCATGAGGTGAGTAAATTCATTTTTGGATGAACTATCCCTTTAAGACAGGACCGTATCTCATATTTAAATCCATCAAAACATGTCATGGAAACCAGCTGGGTCAGTCTATTGTGACAGTTTATTCAGTCTCGATCTGTCACATTCAGAACCTAAAGGATCTTGTCAGTTCTGTGGCTTCTCTGAAACTGAGACAGAATCCTTCTTCTTGTGATCTGAGAAAGCCTGACGTAAGCATGAGAGCATGAGGGTTAAGTTGAGCCAGCACCTTCATTTAAAATATATAGGTAGAAAATTTTATTTTTTTCCAGAAATTCTTATTTCATGGGAGCCGTCTAGGTTCAATGATTCAATACAAAGGTTATAGTTATACATGTAGTCAATTACCAAATATTTGCCAATTTTGAGGGAAAGGTCTCATTTATCAGGCACATTTATATGATGCAGTATTATTACTACAGCTTATTGGCTCAAATGCTTCCATCATCTGCTAGCTCACAGCTGTTTTAGTCTGACTCCATTCACTTCATCTTGGCACTGTGATGTAGGTCAGACAGTTTTTTTTTTTTCCGCTATATAATGATGGGAGAGGCTAGTCGTAATTAACGTCAAAGATCTGTGAAAAGCTGACTGTGCATCTCGTATTCTGAGCACATGTTGCTGGTTTTGAGCAGAAGCGTTGGTGGGCGGAGCCATCAAACTCCGCCTAACAATTTAGAGAGTAGGTCAACAAGGCGTATTGAGGACAGTGAGTTTGTGTGTAAACAAGTTAGGATTTCTTTTAATTGTGGTTAAATTCCCAGCCCTCTCTAAGGGTGATATAGAGACAGTTTTCACAGCCTGGATGTACAGAATTTAACCTTGAAAGCTAGGGGTTTCAGTACTGAATTAGTAGACTGACAGTACCAACTGAGTATATGAATATGTAGTGTAAAAATTTGTCAATTTTTTTTTTCTTTTCTTTTTTAGTATTAAGCTTTTTTTATCCTTGGGGTCCTATGATTTCCACAATGTGAAAAAGGTGGAAAGAATCCAGTCATAAAAAATGGAACTTACAGGACACAAAATTCAGTTGATTAGCCATTGTATTTGATTATTATAATGTAATTAAACTATTCAACTGGAATCCAGAAAATGTAAAGCAGAGGGAAAAATAAAAAGCAGAATTTGTGAGGGAAAAAAAAAAAGAAACCGATTCCGTTGGGTCCTAAAATGTAATTTTTGTGGAACTTAGTATATTGTTGTTACATTGTATATGATTCATGATTTCAGTTATTTAGACATGCTTTTTGATAGCTAAAATTAAATGGAACCATTAAAGTTGAACCCAGATCAATTAAAACAGGATAAAACTGAATCCAGAAAAATTAAAGTGCGAAAAACAGAATATGGGGAAAAAATAAAACTGATTTCATAGGGCTCTATATTCTGCACAATTTCTGGTATAGTCGAAAACACTCCGCTAAGATACTTGTGTGTTTTGAATGGTCATTGTTATGCAATTTCTAATTTGTTTTATGTGGTTTTAAGAGTGTTCTGGGTGGTTACAAGTCAAAAGAGCCTACCAAATACTCTGGTTCCTTGATATATCTGAAGGCCCTTCTAAGTAAATCTAGGGGGTATTTGTCCACCTGTTTTATTGTCTGCCAGGCAAAAATTGTTGGTCTGATTGCTTAGAGAGGTGCTAGCACACTTCTACTTTGATTTCAGCTATTATTCATCTCTGTAGCATAAAAAAAGAGAAGTTATACACCAAAGTTAAATTTTTATGGTTAAGGATGGGGATTTCTTCTAACTTATGAGCAATAGCATTAGTGATGATTTCCTTAGCATGCTCCAATAATGTTTCTGATTCAGAGCTGATTCACTGGGCCGCATGGATCCATGTGGCCCTGCTTTCCCCATGGCAGATAGAGATGGCAGATGTTTGCTCAAGCCCATTAAGCTGTTAAAATAGCAGAAGCTTCAAAAAGAAATAAGCATTAATTAATTAGTTATGTAATAAGTAACTCAAATGGTCCAAATCAATGCATCCCAATTGAGTGCAACAGTGTCTGCCCACTTTTTCAGCAGTCTTGGTTGCAGAAGTATGTTTAGAAGTCCATTTTTGGGACAAACTATGCAGGACTTAATGCATTGTGAATAGCATAAACAAATGTACAATATACAAAAAAAGCGCTTTTTTCGTATGGTTTTGAAAGAATCCTTGTGTTTTCCTTTCACCAGTGGCAACCGGTGCATATAAGAATGTTCTTCAGGCAGAGATGAGAGCACTCGTGGACTCACGATCATGCAGGTGTTGCCCTGTTTATTATTCTTGTAACTGAAAAGCTCTTTCACAGAATTCACACTGGATGTCAGAGCCTCCTGAAGAACGTTGTTGAGTTTTTGGGATTGCGTGGAGCTCAGCGCAAAACTCCTGGCTGATTACAAGTGTTGCCACTTTTACAAGTGAAACCTTATCTGTGAGGGATGACAATGAGTGCATTCATTATTCATCGCCTCTGGGGCTGGGAACAGATCAATATGCCGGACCCATCAAAAGCCACAGGAGCTGGATGCAGAGGCCACTGGCTGCTGGACAAGCGAACAAAGTCCCATTGAGAAACCGGGACGGTTGGATACCAGTTTCTTTGATGGTGAACCCATGCATTGCCGAGGAGGAGTTTGTGTGTGTTTGAAGGACACTAGTTTAGTTTGGACCATAGGGAATGCTTGTAGACAAGGTCATTTCCTGTAAAAGATATAACTAGGGATATGCTAGGGCTGGGCGATATATCAAAAAAATTGATATCTCGATATTGTCAAAATTTTTACAATATTCAATATATATCTCGATATGTTTGCGTTTGCTTTTAAATAATAATAAAAAAACATGATTTTCTATTGCCCCCATTCAAAAAAAAATTAAAAACTATTTAGATAGAACAGCTATTGTTACAAAGTAAATGCAAAATGTTTAGTGCAAATTTAAGTATTTAAAAAAAATCTAGACCAAGTGATCACTTACTGCTTTTTATTAAATGAACACATGATGTATATGTATCTGAAGTAATGCAAAACAAGTACAGAAAGTGCATTTTGTCAGCTTTTTTAATACAAGCAATTCACAATTTACACTGTGCAACTGGGGGAAATAATTAAACTGGGACAGGTATTTTTTTACAAGTTTTTAGCTAAGAACACAAGTCTGTCAACTGTCTCTGGTTTAAGAGAAGCTCTGTTGCATGAAACTATGTTCCCACTGGTACTAAAAGCCCTCTCAGATGGGGAGCTAGTTGCTGGAACACATAGGTATTTCTTAGCTAATTTTGCAAATTTGGGGAAATGTGCCTCATGGATGCTCCACCACCATGAGCACAAATCAATAGAATGTGGACTCATACATGGTTTATTTTACCTCATCTAGTGTACTGATTCATTATAGGCTTTTATATATATATATATATATATATATATATATATATATATATATATATATATATATATATAATAAATTAATACCAAAAACTTATGCACTCTCTGTCTATATTATGAAAACTGGTAAAACAAATGAAAAATATTATAACAGTGAAATTTCTACTAGTAATTCCAAGTTGCAGTAGCCTATGTTTCTCTATTCAAACAACAGCGGTTGAGTGCATTTATTCAGCGATCACAATCGCAAACAATATTGTCGAGCTCTCATGACAGAACACAGACCGGCTGAATGACACTCATTTTGATCGCTAAACTCCAGCTTGTTTGTCGGTGTTTTCAGATCATCATCGGCGGTGCTACCGCAATGAGGAGCGAGCGCGTGCGCATGGTTGCCAGATTCCTTAAACAAAACACTGGGCAGAAAATGTATCCTTATAACAGCGAAGCTCTGATTCGGGGATTTGAACTCTTGATATCTGGCAACTGCATTCATGAAAGCTAGTGTAGTAGAGGTGTGTAGAGCAGTACGCAATAACATTTTGTCTCTTTTTTTTGACGAAAATACAGAGAGGTTTTTGGTAAAGTTTTTACCTTACTTCTTTTGCACGGTAATACATAAGAGGACGTAATACTGGACGTTCTGTGTGTTCTTTTGGGAAAGTATGCTTGAATTTGAAATATTCGATATTCACGATATTTTCAAATTATACATCGTCGTCAAAATTATTGCGATATTATTGCTAATATTCGATATATCGCCCAGCCCTACTTCTTGCATATAAAGTAAACATAAGAACATCAAAATCAAAGCCATTCAAAGATAATTAATGTTCAATATACACCAACATGGAGTGGGATTTTGGACCGATGAGATTTAACACTCGGCAGCCAATGTAATATCTTGTTGGGCATCACTTATCATTTTTGTCACTGGTTAAGACAAAAACTTTCATAAACAGAGGATATAATTTTTGCGTTATGGTTTCGTGCTTGGTTTTCATACTGTAAATAAGATTTTTGTGATTTTTAATGTTTGTTTACATACTTTCTTTCATGTTAATTAGTTGTAATGAAATAAATTTGTCCTTGTTGGAGTGAAAGTTTGCAGTGCTGTTTTTGCACCATTGTTCTAAGACATCTGCAAGTAATTTGGCCTTTTTTAGGGGTAAAACAAGGTAGTTTTCCACAGTCCCATAGATTTTACATTCATAGACCAGTTCTTCTCATTTTATGGCCTTTATTGACGTCAAAAAAATCTAAAAGTCCTGGTACGCACTCACACCTAGCAAGTTTTTAGTGTATGTTTTTAGGACACGCGATCTTGACAGCCAGCAAAATGTAAGAAGTTATGATGATGTCATGAAGAGAAGCAGTTGTCTTTTTTGGTGTTTCACTCATTTATTTTGTTTTCATTTTTTTAAGGAGACATCTTATGTCTTTTCTTTGTTTGAAAGTACAGTTTTGTGTGGATATCTTTTCTTCATTAGGAATTTCAACAATACAAACAATACAAAGCACAGATCACAGCTCAGTGCTGAGCACCTCTGGGCTTTTTTGTAAGTTCATCAGCACAAGACATTAGGTCTGATTATAACAAATCGATTTTGGTCTAAAGTTTCCTGTTTTATGGGGGGGTTGCAAATAAGTCTCAATTTTAGTCAATGCGCTTAGTTTTTTTTTTTCTTTTCTTTTTCTTTTTCTTTTTTTTTTTAAGGAATGGTCTGTACAAATACATTGTGACAGATACAGTTTAACATTCAAACTAACTCAATAATGAACTGCATCCCTTGTCTAAATTAATTATTTTAATATTATTATTTAATATTAGTATTTTAAATACCGACCATGCAATCACTGTGCTTAGTTGTTCAGTTACTTCCAAATATTTTATCTAAAAACATAAATAAAAATATAATGTGATCTATCCATATCTATCTATCTATAATAAACAATTTATATATATATATATATATATATTACGGGTGTACCTTTTCGGTACGGGTCTTTCGGTTCGGTACCGTTTGCATGTGTGCCGAATGAATACAGTATTTATTTATTTATTTATTTATTTAATTTTTTTTTCAGGAAATTCAAATAATAAATGCCGTTTTGACAGTCTTTGATGTGGCATGACTGTGGCTGTATAAACGCCTTGGAGAGCCGCTTCTGGGACGGTTCAGAAACGTGCTGGTATAAACCTGACACAAGCATTGACTCGAGCATTGACTCCGGTTCCTGTGTCTGAGCCTTGACATGCCGCAGACGCGTGCAGAGTGGAGCGTGAGTGAACACGATCATTCCTTCCTCTGTACTACTCGTTTTAACGCAAATAAACATGACTTAACATCTCATGCCTCATGTAATTGCTCAATCAGTGTTTGAACCGCGGAAAGACATCAACAAAACAGCGTGGAAATAAAATGTCATGTAGCAATTCGTTTACCTCAGCAAGTCATCAGTGTCCACAGCTTGTTAGCTGACTAGAGAAATGAAGTCTAGAGAGGAGCATTTTGTGAAATATTATACCATATACTCATTATATTTTACTAAACCTGTTAGCCTTAATTATTTAATGTATGTTTAAATTAATCTGTTATGTAACATGCTATGACAGCCAGTGTGTAATTGAACAACCTAGAAATTTTATTATTTATGAGTTAATTTAAAAACTGCATTATGTGCAATTTACATGTTTGCATACAATTTTTTTTTTAAGTTGAGTGTTGATCATCTATTTAAAAATAACTAGTAATTAAATTTAAGTTTGAGTTAAGTTGTTAGGCCTAGTTGTAACCTTATAATGTAAAAGGGCTCCCTATAGTTTTGAGAGAGATTTTTATCACTAAGAAAAATGTAAACTATAACTGAATGTATTTAAAGAAAGAGCAACTTGTTCAGTAAAGCACTATTTAAAATTTTGTTTTTTTAAAATTAGTTTTTCCCCCTGCTGTACCGAAATCGTACCGAACCGTGACGTTAAAACCGAGGTACGTACTGAACCGTCATATTTGTGTACCATTTATATATATATATATATATATATATATATATATATATATATATATATATATATATATATATATATTAGTGCTGTCAAACGATTAATCGCATCCAAAATAAGTTTTTGTTTACATACATAATAAATATACACAGTACACACACATATATTATGTAAACAAAAACTTATTTTGGATGCGATTAATCGCGATTAATCGTTTGACAGCACTAATATAATGTATGTATGTATGTATGTATGTATGTATGTATATTAATTTATAAATATTTCTGACTAATAATACCACTGCTCTACCACTATTTACACAAATTGCACTGTTAAACTACCATTTCCAAACCAGAAACCTTTTTTGTATGTGTGTAAAAGCCTAGACTTGTGGTCAACACTTATTTCCCAGCATTTGTTCTGTAGAGCACTCATTTGAAGTCACACTCAAAGATAAGAGGACTCTATTTTAGTTTTTAGTCAAAGGAACTGAGTGAATGGAGGTCTGGGAGGTTGAGATAGTGCTGAACTCGTGTCAGCGACATCAAAATTCAATCGGGCCATTTTAGACCAACCATTCAACTGTGACCTCCGCTACAGATCTATATACTGATATTTCAGTCATCTCATTGTCTTTGTTTGGAATGCAGCCTTTTGTTATTTATACTTTACTGTAGTTTGTTTAGTATAATTTCTGTTTTTTATTACTGAATAAACTCCACATTAAATGTAGTCCATCAAAGAAGACCTATGGGCGACATTCACCCACATGGCCATTATAATTGACTAATGTGGCCCCAGTGTTGTGAACTGTATTTGAGGTAACTGTGACAGCCTGACAGAAGGCTGACATGTATGCCCATATTGCACTGGGCTCACATATCTGTATGGTTCAGCACACGTCTGGACCATCTCACTCTGAACAGATGGTTACATCTGAGCACACCGGGGTTTATGGGAATTAATTCATCAATGTAAAGTTTAATAAAATAGATTAAATCATACATTTCAGAAAACATTGGAATTTATGGTAGATTCTAGAGTATTGAAAAATCTCCTACACTACCAAAAGTTTGGAATAATTAAGTTAATTTTAATGTTTTTGAAAGAAATCTCTTATGTTCACCAAGGCTGCATTTGTTTGCTCAAAAGTACAGTTAAAACTATAGTATTGTGAAATATTATTTAAATTTAAAAGGGTTACTAATGTAATATATTTTTAAATGTAATTTATTCCTGTGATGGAAAAGCTGAATTTTCAGCAATCTTTACTTCGGTCTTCAATGTCACAGGATACCTCAGAAATCATTCTAATATGCCAATCATTGATTTCTTATTATCAATGTTTAAAACAGTTTTTACTGCTTAATATTTTTGTGATGCCCCAAACTTTTGAATGGTAGTGTGAGATTAAAATAATGATTATAATACTTTTATTCAAAAAGGATGCATTGAATTTATCAAAAGTGACTGTAAAAACATTTATGAAGTGACTATTTTTTAAATAGGCCTAGTAGATTTTTCAAATAGGCTAAATGCTGTTCTTTTGAACTTTTGATTCATCAAAGAATCCAGAAGAAAAATTATCTTATTTTTTTTTTTTACAACAAATGTAAGCAGCAAAAGCTGTTTTCAACATTGATGGTCTTGAAAAAAGTTGGTCTTTTCACATTGGTCTGAATGAAAATGCAGATTCATTCTTTACCACTAGGGCTGCATCCGAAAGCTCTAAAATGCTGCCTTCGGAGGAAGCATTCCAAAGCAGGAAGGCAGCAAGGCACGTCCGAATCCAAATTCTGCTTTACTTCCTGTCTCCGGAGGTACCTTCTTCTGATCGAATTTTGAAGGCAGCATAGATGTATCCTTCGCTGCCTTTGATATCCCACAATCCTGTGCGTTCCATTCCGTGACGGTTGAGCTAAAAAATAAAGATGGCATCTGAAAGTTGCGTTTGGTGGCCAGTTTGTGTGTAAATGTATATTTCTGACTAAAATTTTGCACTTTTGATGTTATTTCTAGCGAGAAATCAGTATTATAGTAATTAAATATTTGTTTAGTTATCACCAAAACTCATTCTATTTTGTTGTAGATCATTAAACCATTAACCGTTTTGACTGGTAGTGAAAGTCATGGACACTCGTTTTGCTATTTTTCTGTTGAAGAATCATGAATGCTAAGAGTTTAGTAACAATAATAAGATAAAAGCATCATCCTCAACCTTTTGTAATCATTATAATATGCACCATGTTTTACAGAGTTGTCAAAAGCTCTCGCCTGATGGAGTTTCAGTGTGAGAGGTGCGTCTCTCTCTCCTCTCTACAGGAGTCTGGCTGCTTTGTAGTCGAAGGGTCCAGAAGTTTACGCAGTGAGTTCAGTCCAGCCCTGAGCACGAAGCCCTCACAGTGACACAGTCTTCAGGGCTTCTCCAGTTACAGGCCTGGCCTTCCCGTCTTTCGAAGAAGGCTGAGGGAGTAGGGGGGAAACGTGCAGGGAACTTGAGCGTCCTCCAGTGAATTACACAATACGCCAGCTATGGAAAAGTCTGTTTCTCTGGAGACCATCCCAATGTTAGGAGTTAAAGTGTGTCCCCACCTTCCTCATTACATCCCCTCCCCTGTCTCAGTCGATCTGAGGTTTTTTTTTTTCTTTTCTCATTCTCATCTCTCTCACAGTCGGAGTCTTTCTGCACCCAGTTTGCACTCAAGTTCAGATCTTTGTCTCAAGTCTTTGTCTCAAGATCTGTGTCTCACACAGGAACAAGGTTGTGCGCCATTCAGAATTGATTTGACAATGCCTTAAATTCCAGTTCTAGTTCAAATTTAAATTTACAGGTGGTTTCCTCAGTCCTTGAAAACTTTCAGAGGTCATGGAGATTTATTAATTTTATTAATATAAAATGAACACATACTTAAGCTATTCAGATTTTTTTCATGGCTAAAAGATACCCTTGCGAGTGCGGTCTCTATTGAAAATCCTTATCTTTAATTAAAATATAGTAAAATAATATCTAATTTATATTATTATATATTATAATAAATACATTTTATTTTTTTAAATGCTTTTAAAATGCTAATAATTTAACAGTTAAATGTTCATTTAAAAAAATGGAAAAAAACTCCAATTTTTCATACTGTACATTATAATGTTGCGATGCCTAAATTCACTTGCAGCATTTTAAACGATAGATTTTTAGTTTGGCAAAATTTGGCAAAGCTGATTTAAGCAAGTAGAATTCACAGTTAGAAGTTACAGTAAATTCCTCTTCAACATTAAATTCAACATTCTGTGTGGCCAATTAGATTTAAATTTAATCATGAATTGAAAGGGAGCCATTCTTAAATTCTCAGTTTTACTTAATGCTGTGCAATTGAGATGGACTTCAGCATTTATGGTGGCCATCAGCAGACATGACCTCAGTCTGATCGATGGAAACCGTCAGAGAGACAGTGTTTCGCCTGACGTGACTCTGCTCTGCCTGTGTGCCATGTTAGGTAACACGTTCCAGCCTGATTTTACTCAAAACACAGTCAGCCGCTCAACCAGATGTTAGGCTGTAAAATTCAGGTGAATTTGACTATAAGTACTTTTTCATTTTGGAAAATTATCTCAGGCTTATGCTTACAATAACAAGACTGTTCGTGACATGAGGAAAGCCTCTGGTGTGCTGTGTTTATGCTATTCCTGCTTATTATTATTTTTTGTATGCTTCATAGTAGTTCAATCTATGACTGTACATGGGAAATTTCAGTCGTCCCGAGCACTTAGCCACTGATAAGACAAACAACAGAGCTCTGTTCAATGTCAGAGGGGCTGATTCTATCACTCTCACATTGCTCTTTTTTCATTTAAATGTTTTTCTGGGAAAAGGAATTGCTTATTTTATTCAGAAAGGATGCATTAAATAGATTAAAAGTGACAGTAAAGACATTTATAATGTTACAAAAGATTCCGGTTTCAAATAAATGCAGTTCTTTTCAGTTTTCTCTTCATCAAAGAATCCTGATCACGGTTTCCACAAAAATATTGAGCAACACAACTGTTTTCAACCTAAAAAATTTTCCTTGGGCACCAGGTCAGCATATTAGAATTATTTCTGAAGGATCATGTGACACTGAAGACTAGAGTAATGATGCTGAAAATTCAGCTTTGTCATCACAGAAATAAATAAAATTTTAATATACATTCAAATAGAAATTAGTTATTTTAAATGGTTGAAATATTTCACAATATTTCTGTTTTTGCAGTATTTTTCATCAAATAAATGCAGAGAAAAAGCAGCCAGAACATTCTGCAAAACATCTTCATTTGCGTTCCATGGAAAATCATACAGGTTTGCAACATGAGTAAATGATGAAAGAATGTACATTTTTAGGTGTAATATTCCTTTTAAAAGTGATTGGGATATAATATTGTGTTTCCGTTTTAAATTGGTGTTATTCTCACTCTCAGCTTTAATTGAGTTTGTAAGTTTACAAAAATATGCAGAAGTATAGACTACAAACAAGACAGTTGTCTGGCTGAAGGATACAGCACACAAAACCGCATATTGTAAATGTAATATAAGAGAAACCTCCTAAAATAACAGCATCTTCCCTCTATAAAGGCATTCTGAGATTAAACGAATGTCAGCAGAGACTCTGCCTTGATTGTTCGATTAGGCAGCGCACGGAGAGTATGTGCCAGCTTTATGCAGAGGCAGTCACGCAATGGGATCAGCTTAAAACAGAAACATGTGTGGGCAAAGGGGCTTGAATTAAAACCAAAGACCTTTCCTTTGCTTTTTTTTTTTTCTCTCGTTTACCCTTTTTCTCTGGAATAGCAACAACCAGAAAATGAGACATTCCCTAGAATGAGCCTGGCAAATGGAAGGAAATGACATCATTAAGGGGGGATGTAATTGATGTCTCAGTGTTTTCGGTAGAAGGTCTTGGCTATAGTCTGACTTTTTGTGTGTTTCACAGCTGCTCCCTTCAAATTAGACTGTGTAGTTCTACCATAAAAGTTGCAGGTACGTCCCATAAATTTGTCAGTGTGTTGATGCTGAGCGGTTTAACAAATTAAAGATTCAGTCATCTACTGGTTTACACAAACAACAAAAGTACCAAAAGTACCATAGTACTTTTATCATACCATCACATTACCATCAAAGTACTCCTATATGGTTTCTTGGACAAGATACTGTGTTAATACTATGTTTTTTTCAACAAGTACTATAATATTATTTATTTAAAATTTTAAGTATTCAAAAGATCTTTTGAATGTTTTTGATATGCTCACAAAGCTGTATTTATTTGATCACAGTAAAAACAGTAATGTTTTGAACTATTATTATAATTTAAAATAACTGTTTTCTATTTTAATATACTTTAAAGCCCTGTTCACACCAAGAACGATAATTATAAAGATAACGATATTAGCGTTCACACCAGCGGACGTATATCTAAGCGCACGCGCGTCTGCCGCTTTAAATTCTCCATCTCGTTATAGCAGGATGAATTTTGATTGGCTGTCAATGTTTGTATCGTTCATCAGCTGGAAAAAATAGTTCTGAAAGTGATTCCAACGATATCGTTTCTCTTTGCCTTTATCGTTATAGTTGTGGTGTGGACTCTGCTATTCTCTAATATTGAGAACGTTTTTTAGAACTATATCTTTATCGTTATCTTTATAGTTATCGTGCTTGGTGTGAACGGGCCTTTAAATGTAATTTATTTCTGTAATGCATCATGCAAAGCTAAATTTTCAGTATTATTACTCCAGTCCTCAGTCTCACATGATCCTTCAGAAATCATTCTAATATGCTGATTTGGTGCTCAAAAAAATTTCTTATTCTTATAATCACTGAAAATTGCGCTGCTTAATATTTTTGAGGAAACCATGACACATTTTTTTTTCAAGATTCTTTGATGAATATAAAGTTTAAAAAAAGGAATCTTTTGTAGCCATGTAAAAGACTTTACTGTCACTTTTGATCAATTTATTGCGTCCTTGCTAAATAAAAGGAAAATTAAAAATAATACTGACCTCAGGCTTTTGAACAGAAGTGTATATAGGCCTTATATTGGCAAAATTTGTGCCAAAGTACCATTTTAATGTGATAACCAAGGTACCACTATTTTTTATAGTACTTTTTTTGTGAGTTGACTTACAAAAAGTAAGATGAAAACAAGTCTCTATTCTGAAATGATCTTCAAACTGAGTTTTTTGTAAGCCTTACTTATGAATGGCGCTGTCAAATCAATCAGCCTCACAACATTAGCACTGATTATTTGACAATAAGAGGTTATCATATGTCCAACAGTGTATGTTTATCATAGTGTCTGGCTCATTGTTTATTGTATTTGTTGGTGAAAAATCATTCAGAGAGTCTGTGATTGTTAGGCAGATGATCATATTGTTTTGGTTTTGTTCGGGATGGGTTTATTGGGTTATTTCTCCCACTTACCACTGGACAGGAGTTTAGGGAGGAACAAATTGCATTTGGGTGTGCTAAACTGAATCATTTATATGGGTTTGATCTCATTTTCAGCCTCCTTGTGGTTTCAGCCTAAGACGTCATCCTTTTCACAAAGACAAAGAGAGAGACAGACGGAAAGACATACTGACATCGAACGTAATCCAGTTTAATTTAATTTGAAATTCCTTTGTGTTTTATTTTGAAAGCATCATGCAACACACTTCATTCGTTGTTCATAAAGGAAGTCGTCAGTCGGTCATAAGCATTATTTTATTAGCTGCGTGGCCATGAAGAGCTCAAAATAGAGTAGCTCACTGTTTCCTTTGATGATAATAATCACCACACTGTCTCTGTAGTTTTTGTATTTGTCTGTCTTTTAAACACCTTTTCCATGTTTTCCAACAGTTCTAACATCAAGCGTCATACAAATTCAGAAGTATTTCCTTTGATAAATGTTAATCAGTTTTTTATTTAAATCTTGAGCTTTCAAATGAAGTTTTACATTATATACTTTAAATTAAACCATTGTGTTCTGTGCACTTAATTTTTAAGGTATAATAAACCTTTACTGGCTGGTTTTGCCATCATTTTAAGACCAAAGGGCAGCATACTGCGTTTTGTAATTACTTCCATAAATTAAATAGCATTTGTGCAGAAACCATTACGTAACATAATGTGCATAAGGGAATTTGTTCATATAGAAAGTTCATGTTTTTGTGATCCTCATGAGATTATAACACTCGAAGAACAGATCTTTGCTCTAAGATGGTTGGTACATCAAATGTAGTGTTGTGAAATCATGACTACTTTTAATGCTTTATGTTTTATAATAGTTCTGGTCTGTATATATATTCACAATGCATTTCTATTGTCACCCTTAATAGGTTCCCTGGGTTGTTGTTTTATTTTAATCTTTAAGCATTATGCATGAATTGTGTTTTATATTATGCTGTTAATGACCGCTGGTTTAAATTAAACTTGTAGCAAATATGTTATGCATCACTTTTAAATACTGCAAGTAGTTTTTGTGGATATTCGTCACTATGTGCATTGTCTCACTGACATTTACATTTGCGTCTGACTCGTATCTCTTGGGTAGGTCTCTGTGAAAGCGATAGCTCTAACAATTGCCAGACTGTTCATGCATTACACGGTTGCATTTCTGTACCAGGTGGCAAAGGGAGTCATTGCCGCACTGTTGTGTGGAGTCAGGGTATTTCCCCTGCTGCCTGTCTGTCAGGCGAGAGGCTGCCTGCAATTACTCACGATAAACACTGCTCATTTAGGCTGAAGGTGACCCTCTTACAATTAATTATTGAACTTGTCCGTCAATCAGGATTATAAAGTCACTCCATCATTAATTACTTTATTGTCTTTGCTTGAATGTTGTCACAGTTTCTGTTGGTGCCATTTTACATCATTTTGTTTGATCTGGCTCACCCGTAAAAGCAACAACGCAACTGGTTTCAAATGTCATACTGAATGAAATATAAGTGGACTTCATCAGACAGGCATAGTATACTATATACTTATACATATAATAATCCAGGCATGTTTTTCACATTTGAGGCATTATATAGTAATTAATTAATTCATTGAAATAGATCATTTGAACTGATTCATGGAAATGAATCTAAACTTGATTAGTTAGTTTTGTGTGTTGTTCTTATGACAAGTGAAGATGGAAGAGATGTGTTTTTAGCCGTTTCTTGAAGATGGCTAAGGACTCAGCTGCTCGGATTGAGTTGGGCAGGTCATTCCACCACTAGGGAACAGTTAATGTAAAAGTCTGTGAAAGTGATTTTGTGTCTCTTTTGGATGGCACTATAATGCACCGTTCACTTGCAGAATGCAAGCTTCAAGAAGGCACATAGCCTAAGTCTGAAGTAGCGAATTTAAGTAAAGGGGTTCAGAGCAACTGTTATGAAAACATTTGTATGCAAACTTGAGATTAAATTAAAAGAAAAATCAAGGTAAAGATCACCTGTGAACAGAATATTTATTGTATATTCCAATCAAGCTGTAGTTTTGTCAAATTAATGCAAAATTTTGAATCTATTAATATTTGTGTGTATTGGAGCTATGAAATTAGCCATAGCAAGACAAATTCAAAATGCCATTACCAACACAATGATATTTTGTTTGACTTAGGACAGAGTCCTCTTTGCTTGTCAATCATAGATGTGTTACATGACTTTCAGTTGTAGTGTTTTGAAAACTGGGTCAACAATCCATTTTGATTGGCCTAGCACAGAAATGGGTGGTTGTGGCTTTAATGTTTTATTGAATGGCTCATGAGGGAATAGGGATCTGAGAATAGAAATCTAAATGTCCAAGCACTCATCTGATGGAAGTCAGAGGTCAGCCAATAATCTGTGCCTCTTCTGTCCTGTTTGTTAGCTTTAGTCTTGCTCAGTGACCAGAGAAATGGTGGATCATCAATTGATGTTTGGTTGAGATAGTTGAACACATTAGCATTCACCCGTGTGTCATTTAAGCCACTTATTGCCACAGTAAGACTAATTAATGACTCGCATCCCTCTCAAAGAGACTCATACATCAAACTGTGGATATTGATGATATTGATGAGTTTTAGAGCTTCATCAATCATTCAGTTGAAATGGCATAATAATTTTGCACTAGGTTTGTGGTTTATTTAGAGCTGTACATCAATACTCTCTTTTGAGTTTACTGAGTTGTCAGTGTGCTGTATACTGTGTCCCAATTTGCCTACTGAATAGTAAGCAAGATGACAATTAGTATGTCCCAAAATCATAATATGATTTTAAAAATAAAATAAGGAAAAGTTATCATGATTATAAAGCTTTTTTTTTGTGTGGCTTTTCAAAAATGTAGATAAATTGGGCTAATATTTTCCTTTTCAACTTTTTTTTAATGAAAGTGGTGAGGTCTTTTTTAAGCTTTTAAGTTAAATATTTTAATTGTATGAACTTAAGTTTGAGTAATAAGGAATTTAAAGCTACTAAATCTAACTATTACATTTACATTTAGTCATTTAGCAGACGCTTTTATCCAAAGCGACTTATAAATGAGGACAATAGAAGCAATCAAAATCAACAAAAGAGCAATAATATGTAAGCAGTTAGCTTAACACAGTGCACAAGGGTTTTTATATAATAGATAAAAAGAAAACAAGTAGATAGATTACAAAAATAATAGGGAATGCTGGTGTAAGAGGGTCTTTTTTAAAATTAAAATAAAAAAATCAAAAGAATAGAGAATGCTAGTGTTAAAGGGTCATTTTTTATAATAAATAAATAGAAAACAAGTAGTTAGAATAGAAATATAATAGAGAGTGCAAGTGTTAGAGGGTCAAGTGTTTTTTTTTTCTTTTTTTTTAATAAAAAAGAAAACAAATAG
Organism: Spinibarbus caldwelli; assembly: GCA_039654775.1. Taxonomy (NCBI): domain Eukaryota; kingdom Metazoa; phylum Chordata; class Actinopteri; order Cypriniformes; family Cyprinidae; genus Spinibarbus; species Spinibarbus caldwelli. The sequence goes on along the minus strand of CM077238.1, from coordinate 8,553,568 downwards.
AATTAGAATAGAGAGTGCTAGAGTTAGAGGGTCAAATGAAGATGGAAGAGATGTGTTTTTAGCCGTTTCTTGAAGAGTCTTTTTAGCCGTTTCTTTGGGATGGCACTATAATGCGCCATTCACTTACAGAACGCAAGCTTCTAGAGGGCACATAAGTCTGAAGTAGTGAATTTAGGTAAAGGGGTGAAGAGCAACTGTTATGCAAACATTTGCATGCAAATTTGAGATTTCATGATAAATGAAGAAAACTAAAAAATCAAGGTAAAGATCAGTTGTGAGCAGAATATTTATTGTATATTCCAATCAAGCTGTAGTTTTGTCAAATTAATGCAAAAATATGAAATTAGCCATAGCAAGACAAATTTAAAATGCCATTACCGACACAATGATATTGAATACAGCAATAATTCCTGCGTCTAGCAACAGCAAGTAGACAATCAGGATTCATGTAGTGTAAACAAAAGCTGAAAGTATTAAAAAGGGACTTCAATAACTTAATGTTTCAATAAGAAATATGAAAATGATGTTATTTTAGTATCATTTATTTAATTTTATAGTATTATTAATATTTTCAATTAGCTTTTATTTTCATACTTTGTTTTAATTTTAATTTGTTCTTTAGTTAATTTTAGTTTAGTTTAGTTATTTTTTTCTGTAGTTTTTTTTTAATATTTCTATTTCTATTTAATATATTTTTATTTCAGTTTTAGTCATTTTAGTACTTTATTTCAGCCAAGGTAGCATTTCTTAAGTTTTTCATCTGATATATTTTATTTCAGGTTTATTGCAATGAAAACCTTTTTTAATAGTTTTAGTTTTAATTAATAACAATGCTGGCGGCCCTGATAGCCTCATGGTTAGTGCGCGGACATATACAGCGCAACTGTGCTCGTGGCGACCGAAGTTCATTTCCTGTCTCGAGGTCCTATGACGATCCCACTTCCCTTTCTATACCCAATACTGTCCTGTCATCTCTCCACTGACTGTCATGTCTGAATAATAAAGGAATAAAAAGCCCAAAAATATAACTTAAAAAAAAAAACAATAACAACGCTGAGTGTCAGTGTTTATGGTGTCTTTTAGGCTTTACCTACTTTTTCCTCACTGTAATTGTTAAGGTCTAACAACTGTTTCTCTTTATTCTGCTTCATACTCTTTCTCTGTTATTTAGCTGATCATCTGTTTTACACAGCCGCCTGCTTTATAGGGGTTTCAAACACTTGGCGCAGAGCGTTTCTGTGAGTAATGCAGCCTCATAGACTAGCAAAGAACTATTTACTCTGAAGAAGCCCAAACACAGAGCATATTGACCTGATTAATGTAGCATAAGATGTTGTTACTTTTGCACAATGCTGTTCTGTGATTTATATTTGATAAAATTCAATCATATAATTAATGCCAAAAACCATTTCTCTCTTCTTTTTTTCATCGTCTTTAAAGTGGTCAGTGGACTTGGCTGATGCTATGGAACTTGATGCTGTTTCTTTTGATGACAGAGCCAGAGTTTTATATGAAGGCGTGTTCTCCCTGACATCCATGTTTTATTTTCTTTTTTGGCGAGTCTAAATATAGAATTGTGGGTTAACAAGAAGTCTATATGAAGTCCATTGCTGCGTCCCAATTCGCATACTATCCGTCCTAAATAGTATTCGAAAATAGAATTAGTATGTCCCAAATTATAGTATGTTTAAAAAAGTATGCCAAAGATTCCCGGATGGTCTACTATTTCCGGTTAGAATTCGAAGTGCAGATCGATGCACACTCTAACAGCTAATATTGCCCACAACACATTGCGCGGTGGACGAGGATTCGATTAGAACTACAAACACGCATAAAAAGTGTTAAAAACTACAAACATGGTGGCTATGCGCGACCAACGGACAGGTAGAGAAAGGGATTTGAGTGATAAATAATCAATGTCTAACCTGATGAAAAAATATCAATTTAATGTTATCCATGTTATACTTCATCTGCAGCAACACTGTGAACTTTTATAATGATACGTTTGGTCATTAACTTTGAAGCAGAGTTCTCGGCATGAAAGACCCGCGATGTGCTTCTTTATTTCTCTCCAATACGGTAGGAAATCAAATTAAATGAAATGTGGATGATGTTAACTGCGACAAGATGATTGACAGGGCAGTTTAAACAGTTACAGGATGCACGTAACTAAGCAACAGAGCGTCCGTTAAAGAAGCAGCTATGAAGAAGTAGTATGTCCCAAAGCTTGCCTACTATTCTGCTACATACTCAAAAGTATGTACTTTTTCTTCACAAAAAGAGTACATACTTTTAGGGCATAGTATAAGTAGACGAATTGGGACGCAGCACATGTGTCGGGGGAGATTCTTCAGAAGGCTGAGTGATGTCAGTTATTGCTGAGTCACAAATCTGTCTGGCTTATGCTTTGAATCTGAGACGTTGTTGAAATATTACTGCTTCTATGAATCATATTCAAGTTATGAGTTCATAATGGTGTGTCTACATGTGTAATCTCTTTTGAACCTTGAGCTGCATTGAATGTTATTTGTTGCAGATGACTGACTGTTCCTGTATTATCATTTGAATATAAATGGCAAAACAGGTAGCATGAATGAAGCATTAAATAGGTATAAAGCACCCTTTTTATGCTAAAAATGGAGTATCTTCTGTGTTTTGGTTTATTCAGCATCTATAGTTTTGAAATCAGCAAGTCACATTGTAAATTCATTGTAATTTCTGTTTGAAACAGAAAACAGTTTTATCTTTCATTTTTATGATTGGCTTGTAAATAATGAGGTAAATAATAGCATATGCATTGACCTAGTTTCTCATTGATCAATGCCACCTTGCTAATCCTCCTAATATGATATTATATTGATATCTGGGTCATGATATTATATATTATTTTGATGGTTTGAGAGAATAGTGCATCCAATGTGTTTATCATAGCACTTAAACCCACAACTGTTAGAAATTGTATGCTACATGACACAATCAGGTGTATTGATGTAAAGCCACACTATATGTGTGAAAAATGGCATGACATTTGTGATCATGCATCGAAATATTTACCTTACACTGAAAGAATAAGTAGGTCTTAAATCCATAAAGTGCACAATGACAAAATAAATTAGGAGGAATAATTTACCTAACCTCCTTGGGGAAAACTAGTCTCATCTGAATAGGGCATGAGACTGTTTTGCTCACTCATGCTTCATTAAGAAGCTTCTCCCCTTTGCCTTCCATCCTTCGTCTCAGAATGGGTCATTTCATTACGGTGCAGCTGCTTCTGAATACCAAGCCAAACACTGCCAGCTTTTATGCCCAACCTTTGCACCCACCGTAAAAAGCAATGCAAATGGAAAGTTTATAAAACGTGTAGTGGAATATAAACCAGACAGGCCGATACTGCTTTCAGGAATCCTTCTTGAAAGTAGCACGCTTAATTATTTAAATAATCTCTTGTTTCGTGGCCATGGCACATTCCAAACCTCCCGCACATGTGTGAGATTGTGACTTGGGTAATCACGACAATGCGACTTGTGCAAGAGAAAAAGCCTTGAAGCATCTGAGTGCAATGGCATGATGAAAGTCCTCAGAACTCAAACTGTTTGATGTAACTTTTGTGAAATAACGTCCAGTGATCTCACTCTGCTTTTGTGTTTCACTCTATTTACTGTGTGGCCTGATTGACGTAATTTGTTGACATTAATCAGTCAAGAATCAATTCAAAATCAATATTTCTCCTAATTACTTAACCTTATTGGTTCAAAGGGTGAATAGAGATGTGTTTAAGTCTTACGCAAAAAGTTTGTGTAAGTTTGTTACAGCAGTGTCTAACTATAGCTATATACAACTGAATTATAATAAACCTTCTATATGTATTAGGGTTGCGCCGATGATGATAGTATCACAGATGATAGTATCATGTATCGACGATAGTCACACCGCAGACAGTGCAGTGTATTCATCTTACAGTTTCACTGATTATAACGTCAGTATTTTTTAAAGTGCATAATACTCATGGTAGACTGAAGTCAGTTATGATGTTCTTCGGTAATGTAAATGTTCTTTGCTCGATTGCTGTTGCTGCTTTTTGAATAACTGAGGAAATGTAAGCATTATAATTTGTAACTTAAAATGTTTCTATTAAATTGCTATCATGTTAAATACAAATTCAGCCATATTAAAAACATTAGGCTGCTTTTAGCCTTACGCTGGAGTTGGTTCACTTTCCGGCAATGAAACTAAGTAAATAAAGTAAATAATGAAATAAATTTGCACAATAATATTGTGTATCAGGAATCTCACAGGCTGACAATAGGACAGTATGACAATTGAGCATATTGCCCAACTCTAATATGTGTATAATTCAAAATTGGAATGATTAGGCAGATATGTGCATTGCTTTGTGCATTTAGCTGTTTTCCACATGGTTTTGTTGCTACTTTTTCAGTTTGCATTAGATAATTTCATTTATTTGATTTTATTGTCTTTGTGTCTCCCTTAGTCTGGCCTTTGGAGGCTCCAAACCTGCCAAATGAGTCTTCAGTGGAAGTGCTACATAATGCATTCTCCGCCTTGTCTGGATTTTCTCTTTCACCTAGTTCGGATCCATCCAAAGCCACAGAGAATTACAGTCACAATGTTAACACCGGATCGGTATTTGCTTACTCCCTGAACTCTGCCACAAGCCCAGAGCCTCTTGCCACACCTCCTTTACTTTCCTTAAAGTCTGGAGAGGGAGTTGGATATACCCCCAGAGGTTCCTCTAGACAGCCTCGACAAATAAATTCTCCAGTGCCTACCTCCCATAATGTGCCCTTATCTCGGTCTGCTATCAGCCCAGCTCCTCAAATACCACAGACTACAGGTTCATCTGTGCCGTCTAGCTTTCCTTCAGTTGGAGAAGATTCTCCTGACGAGCCTCCTGTTCCTTCCTCTCAAACGCAGTATGGGACTGTGGGAGTCAGTGACTCTGAGGTTCCTTTTGGAGACAGATTGGAACCATCTAGCAGAATCCAAGACCTCCAATTACAAACCAGCCATGACCCCAACACCCAGCTAGGCTATCAGCAGTTGGAGCCAAGTCATGTGGTTTTCGTACACCATCAAATGACTTCGGTGTCTGTCGAGCCAACTATGGGCCCACCCGAAGACCTTTTCCCAACCAACACTATGGATGTGGAGTATGGCTCTGGAGATTACCTAGAAACAATGTCCTTCATGGGATCTGAAAGCAATGACTATTCACTGGTTAGCAATCTAGTCACTGGTGTGTATGACTTTGAGGACTCGAATTCAGAGACCTATGACACCACGTTCCCCTCAAGAATGGTGATGTCATTTTCCAGCAAACACTTGTATCCCTCCTCTACCAGTGTTACTAATTCTTTCTCCAGAAAACCTGTTGAAAGTTCCAGTTTCAATAGCAATTCAACCTCGAATGGAGCCACCACCGACTTGACCAAACATGTTACAACCTTTCAGAGTTTTACAACCGTTGTGCCCTTTACCATGTCAATACCTCCAGTTTACACCAGTATTTTGACATCAGACGTTGGCCACACCATTTCAACCATCCAGCCAACCAGAGTCCATTCTTTACCCATTCTCCCGACAACTTCAGATGTCTTAAACCAGAACCAGTCTGTCAACAAGAGCTCAGAGTGGGCATCTGACTGGCCAGGCACTGTTACAGTCCAACCCACCGATGGTCTTTTACCAGACATGAACAGTTTAGAGTACTACACCATCCAGTTGACCAAGGACAATGGTAGCTTGCCAGAGCCCACTGCCAATCAGACGACCTCTAGTGTTTTTTCTTTCATTCCGGTTGGCACCACACATATTGTGAGCACTAAAACCTACACCATTGACCCAAGTTACATGCTAACAGCTTTGTTTGATGAAGATCTAGAGCCTACAGGTAACAGTTCCTGGACTGAGGAATCCTCAACAGATATCTCTGGATTTGAACCTTTTAATACCACTATCTTGGATCCCTCTGAAGTTGGACCGAGTTTAACAGATACCACACTGCCATATTTGGAGCCGTCGTTTACACCAACAATAGACCCTTCAACTTCATTGGGAGATATAAACTCAACCACTGATTGGGCTACCACACCATTTATACCATACAACACTTCCTTACTGGTGACTACCCCACCTCCAGTGACCAAGGAACCAGATGGCTTGTCTTCTGTTAATGACAGCCAATGGATTATCACCTCACTTCCAACAGAGACCCTCTTTCCTAGTAGTGTACTTCCCACTTTCTTAGTAACCAGCTTTATCAGTGTTTCTGAAAACCCAACTGACTCAACCTTCAACATCACCTCTACCCCTCCTGCAACGGTGATGGCTGATGAAGGATTCGTGTCTGGAACAACACCTGACACCATGGTTACTGATAGAGATAACTCAACACTGATTGGTAGCCTTACAACCACGTCCTCCCCAGTATTACATAATGACACTACTGTGGCGCCTTTCACTATCTCAAACTCCAACAACACAACAGTGACTACCCTGAACGACACATCAGTTACAATCCAATCCACAACCCTCCCAACAACCACTGCCCGGAAATATCTCTGCAACATCACTAGACCTGACACCTATTTGATCAGAGTTGGTAAGACATATCAAAAATGAACTTGCTGGACATTTTTACACCAGAAAGGTGCTCATGTCCATTTTTTAGGATAAATGTGCAACTCAATACATAAAGCACCTTAAGCAATAACTGGATTAGCAACCATGCAAGCATTATAGTACTTTATTTTAATATTTAAGGTTCCAAAAATAACATAGTTGCTCTGTTGTAGGGTTTCCTCCAGGATCCACTGCTGGATATGCCAAGGCCAAAGTCAGAGAGATTCTCAAAGCAGAATATAACCGCTCTGTGGAGCTACAGGTACTGTGGACATAATGAATAGATTTGTTTTTCTCTTTTTTGTTCGTGTCTTGTTCATTCTATAATTTTGTTCATTCTATAATTGCTAGATTATAGAATATTTGTACTTTTAAAAATTTATTTGTTATTCCACAGCAAAGTTTAATTGCAAAAACAAAAAGCTACAAGTTTTTAATGGTGCAAAAGCATCTAAAAATATACATTTATATATATATATATATATATATATATATATATATATATATATATATATATGTGTATATATAATTTTTTTTTTTTTTTTTTTAATTAAAAGAACGTTATGTAGGTTTCCATGCATATATTTTAATGCATATTTTGGGATATAAAAATGCACCTTGATGCAAAGAAAAATGTAAAAATGTTAACAGGAAATGGATGGAATATTGCACACACACAAAAGTAGTTTTTGCGATATTCCTATTTATTGCATAAACTGAATTTACAGCTTTGTTGAAAACATAAGTATGGTATTTAGGTATTATGTATGTATTATGGGTACTTTTAATTTTCAATATCTCAAGAATTACCTATTAAAATTAACAGTGGCTTCTATTCAGGATGAGAAAGCTGTAGAGAAATTAGAAATTAATTTAAGAATTTGTTTCTTTTAAGAATTTAGCATGATATTGATAGTTTAACTTGTTAACTCTTGGTTTGAACCACAGAACCAAATATGTTTTGTAATCCAGTGTTGTGTCAGTAGAACATATTGATAAAATCATCCCTTCCTGTTTTATCTCTTGGGTCCTCATGAACAAACAACACCTAATTTAGCTCAATAGGAACCAACTGGTTCTTTGTAACTCTGCATTTAAACACAATACTGATTCAGCCTTGACTTTTAAAGGCCCAGTGAAAGGCTTTTTGATATTTCTCCAAGTGCTCTAAAATGATTTTAAATTGCTATTACAAATATGATGTACATGTCCTTGACATCAAATGTTCCTTTGTGTGTTGTAGGTAGTGAAAGCTCCTCCAGACTTTGTGTTTCGTGCCGTGTCTGGTGCAGTGGTTTATACTGCCATATCAGTTATTAATGCCCTGAAAATCTCTGCTCGGACCACCAGCTCCTTTATCAGCGTGTCACCCATCAGTCCTGTACCAGGCCTGCAGTACCATGTTCATACAGGTAACTGCAGAGAAACTTCACGTCACAGTTCTTGAATATTCTCTCTGGTATTTATATGTTGTTGCTATATGACTATATGCTTGTCTTTTGTCTGTCTGCAGTTCTTCAGTTTGTACCCAGCCATGTAGATGTGCGAATGTGTACCTTCAGTGAGCAGGCAGAGAAGGGTCTGATCACAGCTTTATCTGAAGTCCGCCGACGCTCACAAGAGTCCACAAACTTCACTGTGAATGTACGTTGACTGCTTTACCCAGCTTATGGTATTAAGAGCTCAGCTGAGTTTCAAACACCAATAACCAGACACTGAACTCCTTCAAATCCTCTTAATTACTGCTTATTTAGTTTAGTTTAGCTTAAACATACACAAAACATACACAACTGCTACATAATGTAAACGATCCAAATGAGAATTACATTGTAATGTTTTTAACCTTAAACAAGCAAGTTTTTGACTTTAGCAAGAAAGGAGCATGCTTTTAACTTCGGTTATGTGATGTGAATTCAAGGCTTGATTGCCTTCAGTGCAGTGGGATGACATCATCTCCAGCTGTTTGCTCTGATTGGATGAGGAAAGTGCAGGACTGCTCAATTCAACCGTTGTCAAGGCAACAAAACTAATGGCTCTTATTCATTTCATTCGCTTACGTTCAGAACGTGTATGCGCTTCTTTAATAGATCAGTGAGTGTGAATGAAGAGACTTGTGCTGAGAATCCATGAGCTTTCATGGATAAAGTGTGTATGATTTTATATGTCTTAATTAAGATTTTTAATCAATTTATTTATCATTTAAAATTGTATTTTAGCAACTAAATTATTTCATTATTTTTTATTTATTTTAATTGGTTAATACATTTTTTTATATATTTTAGTAGTTCATGTTTTACATTAGATGCTTGATTTATACAGAAATATATCTTGTAGAAATATATTTTATGTTACGATAATTTTTGAAATCCCTTTCCTGATGTCTCATTGCTTTAGTTTCACATAATTGTATCTTAGAGACTGAATTGTTTTGTAGATTTTAAACATCACCACAAGTTCTGTGGAAGTGGCGGCACAACAGCAGAAGGTTCCAGTGGAGATCACCTTTGCTGTGCGCGATATGCGCGGGTATGTGCCAGGGACAGAGGTGAGCACCCAGCTTCGACAGCTCAGCGTGGTCGAGTACAGCTACTACCTGGGCTACCCTGTACGGCAGATCGCAGAACGTGAGTCCACACTCTGATTTCTGTATAATTATATAAATACACGTGCAAAACAACTGCTATGCACAAAAGTTTAAGGTGGTCATACTGGGTTTAATAACAGTGTAGTTGGTTAGACTGTGGGCACCCATCAGGTTAGCCAAAGTGGTCCATCTACTGGTATTCTAGCTTTTAAACCAGCTTCAATTACCTGGAAATCAGCTTCAGTGAGGTTTGCTGTATGTTATAATGAAAATGGAATAATATTCGTTCATATTTGATATTTTTTCCTTCTCTGTACTATTAGCTTTCCACTACCCAGAGCTGAACACAACCCAACTGCTTCGTTCCTCATGGGTCAGAACAGGTACTGACCTACTGATGTTAAGCTTAACACACTGGTATTCCAAAGTATACTACCGTTCAAAAGCTAGGGGTCAGCATTATATTTTTTTGAAGAAATTAATGTTTTTATTAGTGCTGTCAAACGATTAATCGCATCCAAAAATAAAAGTTTTTGTTTACATAATATATGTGTGTGTACTGTGTATATTTATTATGTATATATAAATACACACACATACAGCATATATTTTGAAAATGTTTACATGCATTTACATGTCTATATTTATATTCATATAATTTATTTTATATATAAATATATTTAATATATGAACATAACCTATTTTTCTGAAATGTATACATGCATATGCGTGCATTTGTCTATACATAATAAATATACACAGCACACAAACATATTATGTAAAAAAAAAAAGTTTTATTTTGGATGCGATTAATTGCGATTAATTGTTTGACAGCACAAATTTTTATTCTGCAAGGATGCATTAAATTGATCGAAAGTGACAGCAAAGTCATTTATAGTATTACTAAGTATTTCTATTTCAAATAAGTGCTGTTCTTTTGAGCATTCTATTCATCAAAGTTTATCACAGTTTCCATGAAAGAATTAAGCAGCACAACTGTTTTCAACACTGTTTTCAGCAGCAAATCAGCATATTAGAATGATTTCTGTGACACTAAAGACTGGAGTAATGATGCTGAAAATTCAGCTTTAGATCACAGAAATTAATTACATTTTAAAACATATTAAAATAGAAAACAGTTATTTAAATTTGTAATACTATTTCACAATATTACTGCTTTTACTGTATTTTTGATCAAATAAATGCAGCTTTGGTGAGCATAAGAGACTTCTTTCCAAATCAAACCAACCCCAACTGTTGAACAGTAGTGAAATGTTACTATACTATCAGATATTCAGATGAATATCAAATGAGTCATTGCAACGCCATAATGTCATGTTTTATATATTACGTTCAGTGCTGTTGGGAGTGTTGGACCAGCGTGTGAGTGACAAGATCTTCAAGGCTACGATTGAGCGGAGACTGGCTCAGTTGCTGGGCGATGCATTGGGTACGGTCCGTCGCTTTAGAAGAGCAACTAGTGTGGGAAACAACAGCGTGCAGGTTTGTAAATCATCCATGTTATGTGACCTTATATTTTCTATTCTTGCTTTCCATGCATGAGCTCATTGGATTAATTTATAGAGCTCTTCCTGTGTGCATGTCTAATGCCTCTCTGGATTCTTAATCAGTCTCTGTCTTTGTGGCGCTTCCCCACACCTGCTCTCCCTCCGCACATCATCATCATTCAGGGACAAGGAGTATCCATGGCAACACCCTCCTATTCATCCCTGGCCTGCAGAGCCGCTCAAAAACAACCATTTCACCCCTGTCGGCGCGTCATACTCCAGCTGCAATCTCAGATTAATTATTGAACACAGCTTCCAGACAGCTAGAGTGATTCTTAAACCATTAATTGCTTGTTCTGCCTACGTAGAGAAGATTTTTCTGTTTCATAGTGACCCGATTGCTGATTGGCTGACGTTATGGTTTCTAAGTGACTTGTAGGATGATGGCAGTCTGCTAAGCTTGGATGTACTGTTAAGATGACATTGTGCAGCCTTCCTCTGTACTGTTTCTGATAATGCACCCTGAGGTAGCAGCACTTTCAAAATGAGCTTTTAACATCCCTGGCCAGTGAGGGTTCACTACTCGGGGCTCTTAATGTACACTAGGTCGAGCTCAGGTGAGGTCCACACATCGCTATGCTCTTTTTCCACCCCAATAACCCTGGAGACTAGAAACATTTATTAGACTCGTCTTTTAGACCCTCAGTCTCTCTGAAAGCCTTTTTGGATTTTTGTCAGAAAGATATTTAAATTTTAAAAAGCTAATTGTAGCCTATTCAGAGTTCTGATTCATGTGTTTGCGTGTTAGGAACAATTATGTGGAATTAAAAGTTTAAAGGAATAATTTGCCCAAAAAGATCAATTCAAGTCTGTTTGACTTTCTTTCTTCTGTGGAACATAAAAGGAGAATTTCTGAAAAATATCTACTCTTTTTAATTAAATCCAAGTGAAAGGGAACTGGGTCTGCTAAGCTCTAAAAGCACCATAAAAGCATCATAAAGGTGGTTTATGCCAGTGTTGTTTTGGTATTATTTATATACTGTTATAGTATTAATTAATATTTTGAATTAGCTTATATTTCATTCATTCATTAGTTTTAGTAATTTAATGTGCTTTTTTTTCCATTAGTTTTTTAGAACTATTTCTATTTAGCTTGATTTGAATTTTAACACTTAAACTTGTTTAATATTCAGTTATTTTAGAATTTTGTGTGTCATTTTTATTTAATATTACTATTTTATTTCAGTTAACAGACTAAAAGCAACAGACTAAAATTTAAGATGTCACTCACTGAAAATCAGTGAGCACGTTCATGAGACATAATTCAATTAATCAGTTGATTCATTCAATCCAATATCTAATATTGTAAAATGAAAATAGTGTATCTCTATAAACACCTACACAGACTCTGAGAATGTTTTGCAATATATAGATTTTTTTGTAAGCCTAGGTCAAAATTTTAGATTGAGAATATGCCATGAATGTCTGAATAGTTTTAGAGGTTGTTTTTAAGCTGCTTTTAAACAATATGTAAAAGTGCAAAAAGGACAATGCAGTGAATTGAATTGCATATCAAACTTTGTCAACAGACCTTTTTTTCCCACTTTGTTCAGATTGTACAGACCACTCGTCTTGTAGGCCCTGACAACCCTGTGGAGATTATCTACTTTGTGGAAGGAGCTAATGGACAGAGACTTCCCGCCGCAACCACAGCCAGCATGCTGAACAGTCTTGATGTGCAGCATGCAGCGATCATCATGGGATACCGCGTCCAGGGAATATTAGCACAGTGTGAGCATTCAGACTTTTAATTCTTTCAGTTGAAAAAAATCTGTGGGAGAGAACTATATAACATAAAATCACAGTGAACCAAGACTATAACGATGATGAAATGATCATTTAAATGATTTTGATTGATGGTAACATAGCAGGCAGTGTTTTTTTTTTGTGGTAGCATTCTTTATTTCTGCTGCTCTAAACGTCAAAGAGGTGAGTTCAGATAGCGTGACATCTCAAGAGAGCTCTGCCTTTTTATGTAACATTTATATGTGGCAGGCTTACAACTGCATCACCCACAGCATAAACATTAGATTCATTAGACTAAATTTAGTAGTTTCCTGTTGTATAACATCTTAGACCTTTGAATTTTAGCTCAAATCTCCAATTACAGTGTGCTAAAAAAACAGGCCAACCCAAATTATGGTTGCTGTTCCTGTTTAGTTGATCCAACACCATACAATGTATGGAATTTTATATTTGCATTCAGTGTATGCGAATAATTATTCTAAATTATGTCTGAGATTGTAGATATTTAACTGTGCATGTTGTTTCTTTCATATTTACATTGCCATTATCGAATGCTTAATTAAAGTTAATCTTTAAGAACACTAAGAATTTAGTAACACTGAATACTATATATTTTTCATTAAGAAGACTAAAATTTATTTGTTGTTGTTTAAAGAAATTAATACTTTTATTTAGTAAGTATGCATTATAGTAAAGACATACAATTTTGTGAGATTAAAATGTATAATGGGTTTAAAAAGAAATAGCACAACTAATGTGAATAAAATTTAATATATCACAGAAAATTAGAATAGCATATCTGCTTTCAACATTGATAATAATGCGACACTGAAAACTGGAGTAATGACTGCTGGAAATTCAGCTTTGCCATCACAGGAATTTTTTAAAAATATATTCAAAAAGAATAATATTTCACAATATTATTGTTTTTACTGTGTTTTTGTGCAAATAAATGTGTCCTTGATGAGCATAAGTGACTTCTCTCAAAGAAAGAACATTATTTTTTCGGTTACATTTTTGAACAGTAGTGTACATACTGTCTTTAGTCACAGATATTTATACTTCATTACCCCTGTGTATGTTCAGCTGTGGAAAAACAGGTCTCACCTCCCTCAGACACAGAGAAGACCAACACATGGATAATCGTAGGGGTGGTGGTCCCCGTGGTGGTGGTCGTCATTATAATAACTATCCTGTACTGGAAACTCTGCCGCACTGACAAACTGGAATTCCAGCCAGACACCATGAGCACCGTCCAACAAAGACAGAAGGTGAGAGACTGAAAACACTGTGTAATGATTCAAATGAAATGTATTGTGGGATCCTGAAGCACTGTTTTGTTTTACTCTTATGTCTGTTGATGTGTCAGTGATATTGCTAATCAGTCAGTGGGCTCCTGTGAGTCTGCGCTGCTTATCTCGTCTCTCACAGAGTGATTTAAATGACTCTGTTGCCGGAAGCTAGCCAGCTTTGAAAGATCAGAATTGGATATTAGTTGGCTATCCACTACTCTACCTATACACACTCTCAGTTATTCTTGGCATTGGAAAGGCTGATTCATTTAGCAAATGAGTTCGTTTAGACAGTTCATTTCAATGATGCGATTCAGTCATTCGTTGAGTCATGAATCAACCGTTCCCAGAAGTCGCTGCGTCATTATTGTAGTGAAATAAATGTTTATCTATTCTAATGTTTATCTCTAACTAATTTTTCCAGTATTTGTATGGGTTGTGTCTAGGCATGAGCTAAACTACATATTTTCAAAACTGACCAATGAGTCGGTTTTCTGAGCGACTTGTCAGTCTTAAGAGTTGAAGAGATGTGATGCAATGGCCCAAATTTTTATACTTTTACATTTTTTAATTTTATACTTGTTAGATGACTAGCTGACCATTTTTCATATATATATATATATATATATATATATATATATATATATGCAAAAGAAGATATTTTGGTAAGAATTTAGAATAGGGAACACTTATTCACTATTAACTACGGCTTTTCCCTCAATAAATTCCTAATTTGCTGCTTATTAATAGTTAGTAAGGTAGTTGTTAAGTTTAGGTATTGGGTAGGATTAGCGATGTAGAATAAGGTCATGTAGAATAAGGCATTAATATGTGCTTAATTACTACTAATAAATGGCTAATATTCTAGTAATATGCATGCTAATAAGCAGCTAGTTAAGAGACCCTAAAATAAAGTGTTACTGATATTTTAAATAATCTTGGTAAAATAATAGTTCTGTCATCATTTACTCATTTACTCACCCTCGGGTTGTTCCTAACCTGTCACCTAGCCATTGACTTCCATAGTAGGCAAAAAATACTTTGGAAGTAAGTGGCTACTGGCAACTGGTTACCAACCTTCTTCAAAATATCTTTATATTTTATGTTTAACAGAAGAAAGCAATTCATACAGGTTAGGAACAACTTTGAGGTGAGTAAATGATGACAGAATTTTCATTTTTGGGTGAACTATCCCTTTAAGTTCATTTCATCCTATTGAATCATCTTTAAAGCACCACTTCAGCATCACGCTGCCCTGTTCTTACAATGAAAGTCTTGCTACTGCTGTTGTCACTACTATAACCAGATTTGTCAATCGATCAATCAATCAATCAAACTTTATTTATAAAGCACTTTAAAAAAAAAAAACACCGAAGTAGACCAAAGTGTTGTACAGAAAAATAAAACTCATACAAGACATAAAATACAACTAAACCACATTAAGAGACTATATAAAATTAAAATAAATAACCAATATCAGGTGTCAAAGGCCAAGGAAAAAGATGTGTTTTAAGAGACAGTTTAAATAAAGACAATGAAGAGGCCTGCCTAATGGAATTTGTCATTTGTCATGCACGAGCACATACACTTGCGGAGTCCCAGCAGTAATGAAGTCAACTGCTGAGCTGGCTGATGGGTTAATGCTCAGCAATGATGTTCTTATCCAGAACATCGCCCACTGGTCCTCTCAGTCTGAACGTCTTGATTTAACTACACTTGTATAAGAAGCACATAGTCAGTACACACTTCATATGTGCCCTTTCTAGCACACTCACAATCCTCAAGAACTACCCCCACTCTCATCTACATTCTCAACAATGACCCTTCTCAGTCCTTCAATGAGGTTCTCTGGTTTAATCAGTTTACATTGTTAAATGGCCTGCTTCTCACTTTATTTCTCATGCTCTTACTTAAATCAATATTTCATGGATTTGACACACAAAAGGGAAAGATGCTTAAAAAATGCTTATTCTCCATTTACTTACCCTCAAGTTTCGTTCTTGGGTTTCTTTCAAGTCTTAATCAAGTCTTTCTTTCCTGACTTACCTCTGTGGAACACAAAAGAACAGAATGTTTCCAAAATCCAGTATGCTTTTGCGCCCTAGAGTTCTTCAAATATTTCTTTTGTGTTTTGCACAAGAAAGTAAGTCATGCAGATTTAAAAATGATGACAGAATTTATTTATTTATTTATTTTGGGGCAGTGCTTTTTTTTTTAAAGGTGCAATGGATAGTTTTTTTTTTTTTTTTCCAGGTTAAAATATTACATTAAGCTTAAATTTGTTAACATTAGTTATTAGGCATCATGACTGTAAAAATGTTCATTGTTAGTTGTGATACCTGATGCCTGGCTTAACTAATAGTAACTCTATTGTAATTTAACATTTTGGTTTTCTCAGTTTTGAAATAGTAAATCATTCATATGTTGATTTCCTGAACAGAATTCAATACAAGTTAGAATCTGTCATCTATTGGCTGTTTAGGGATTGAAGTAGAAAAAAATTAAAATAGATGTTGCAGTTGCCAAATTATATTTTTAGTCGCTTTGGATAGAAGCATCTGCTAAATGAATAATTGTAAATATAAATGAACAAATTGTCTTCTGTTACACCGAGTTGTTCTATGCTACTTCCGTGATATCAATATCATTCACATCTCTAGTTTCTCCACCCGTTTTGCTATTTGTGCTCCTGTAAACACATTGGAGACAATTTAGAGCTTCTCTCTCTCTTTCTCTCTATCTCTATCCCTCGTTCTTTATCTAACACGCATCCAATCACATCTTAACACTCTCCCTCTCCCATGCTTGTTTAGTCCACCTACTCATTACAGAAATCCATACCAGTGATCCAGAGGTCTGGATTGACTCCTGTCAGGAGCAAAGAGCTTTTAGATAGTAGTGATGAGGAAGAAGAGGAGGAGGAGGAAGAAGAAGAAGAAGAAGAAGAGAAAGAGAGGAGAGAGAAGAAGGTAGAGGCTGGTAGAGGAGATGTAGTGTACTATAGACTGTAGAATAGTCCTCCAGGTAGTCCCCACACAGGAAGTACAAGATTCCTCTTCCTCTTTGACCTTCAAAGAAGTGCCGTCCCAGTTCCAGTCACTGTCAACGTCATCTGTGTTTGGACCATTTGGTAGTTCTCTGTGGACCCCGTTGATATGAGAATGTAGTCTGAATTGCAAACAAGTGACTCTTGAGCTGGTTCTTTTAAATGAATTGATTCAGAAAGACTCACAAATGAGTCGCAGACCAATTCATCTGTCTGAAATGATTTGCTCACTCACTGAATCGGCATCTGATTTTCTCACTAAATCGCAAGTCATCATCCTACTGAAAATAAACTAGAATTTCACTGTTATGTTGTACAAATATTGTATGCTAGAATATGCAGTGCCAAAGCTGCAGTTATTTGTTACAGTAAAATACAGTAAGAACAATAATATTGTGAAATAATATTACAATTTGAAATAACAGTTTTCTGTTTAAATATATTAAGTGTTACTTAATTTATGTATTTATTTTTAGAATTGTGTCCTTTTTTTAGGATTCTTTGATGCACAGAAGGTTCAAAAGAACAGCATGTAATTTATTTAGAATTGTAATGGTAACATTTTAAATGTCTTTGCTGAAATAAGTATTAAAAAAAAAGCCTTACTGACTCCAAACATTTGAACGGTGATTGTTAATTATCAATTGTTTGCTGCTTCCTCAAGTACGAAAAATCATTGTCTTCCTTATGATTCCCACCCCTAAATGTGTTAGTAGTACCATCAAAAATAGTGTTGTGTGAATATAGTTGATGTCAACATGTCAGTCACTTGTTGGAATCTGACTTGATGGGAACACAAGCAACTTTTTATTATCACCCTCATCCAAATCAGAAACCTGTCAGAAGCATAAGGAAAAAAGAAAGTATTGAGGAAGAAGAAGAAGAAGAAGAAGAGGAGGAGAAAGAAGAAAAGACCCAAGAAAAACCTAAGAAAGCTATAAAGAAGCCTTTGTCATATAGTACGAGGAGGCTTGAGGTATCTGACGTAGTGATGTGTTTTCTAGAATGCAGCAGTTAATCCTAGAATACAGTATTTCTATTGCTGATAATCTTCTTTTATGACAATGATAACCAACAATTGGGGGAAAAAACATGTTATCTCAACAACAGATGCATGTATTTGAATGTGTCAATAATAATTCTGTCTCTGGCCATTTGGTCTAAGCCTGTACAACTTCAACTGTATTGTGGCCTATATTAAGTTACAGCAACAGAGGCAAACGAGATAAGAACTTCATCACAAACAGAATTCGTCTAAACAGCTTCATTTGCATTTGAAAGGGAATGTGATGGGAAACAGAGAAATAGACGTATTCCCAGAAGATGAGCATATTTCAGTGAATCTGTCTCTATTGTGCCGCTACACATACAGCACGACACAAAAGAACCCAGCTTATGCATTTTTCATACATTTCTGTGTTTTCTGGCAATATATGAAACATAGAATTAAATCTGATCCACTGTGACCCTCTGCACAGTTCGTTTGATCTGGAAAATTATAAAACAAACAACGGTGATTCATCAGCATTGAAGAAACCGTTCACCCAAAAAATGAAAATCCTGTCATCATTTACTGACCCTCAAGTCTTTATTATTTTTGTTTTCTTTTGACCACATGTCCAGGCTTTTTTCCATACAATGAACATGGATAGTGACTTTCGTTAACTCCTAAGTTTAATAAGAGTGGCCTATATGACTTGTGATCAAGCGTTCTGATGTCTTTGTGTGATGAACAGAAATGATTCATTATTAATTTTCCCCTGCATTGGGATTTTGACTGTTGCGACTAGATAATTGAGTCAGAATGAATGACTGAGATTTGAATCTGAGGTAAACTGAATCAACCAATTAATTGGAAAGATTCAACTCAAATCTGAATCTGAATGATTACTTCTCTCATGAATGCTCAAAGGAGAGCAATGTCAGGATTTTGACTTGATTTTCAGTCTGGGTTCAAACGAGTAGGAACGTAGTGCTTGAGTATTATAAACCTCTTTTGCTGTTTTTTCCAGTCCTCATTCACTTTTATTACATTGAAAAAAATGGCTAGAGTATTATTCAAAAATTCACACAAAAGAAAGTCACCCATACATGTTTAAAATTACATGAAGGTGGGTAAACAATGATTTATTTTGAATTATTATCATTTTGGGTGGACTGTACCTTTAAATCTCTTTCTTTAAGACTTCACTGTTTTTTTAGTGGCTGCTAGTCTTTGAAAAAGCCGGTGTGATTTAGTTTTCTCTGCTGTTGTGTTTGTTCGGTTCATTTAATCTTTCAGAGTGCTGCAGACAGACAGGCTGTTACAGCCCGTCTAGCTGGTCTGGCCCGCGGTCAGTCTGCTGACCTCTAATCAAGTGCATCCATTTTGTATGCTCACTCTTCTCATTGTCTCTTTGAGAGTCAATTACTGTCCTCTTGCTCAAATTATTCTTATGACACTGTGACAATCTGTGGATTATGGAAATTCATATTCTATCTTTATGCCTCGTGTACATGTGCTTTGACATTGACGACTCTTCAGACGGCTGGACCAAAGCCTGACCTGATTCTGTCTAGTGTTTGTGAGCAGTTTTAAATAAACATTTAGTCGTTTAACTTTCATCCCACACTCCCCTTTGCAATCCCTCCATTTCCTTCACAAACATCCCTCTGCATTAATTTTGATTCTCCAAATTAACATTTTCCTCTCTCTGGGGTGGTGGTCTTTAGCTGCAGGCGCCCAGCGTGAAGGGTTTCGACTTTGCCAAGCTTCACATGGGCCAGCACAGTAAGGATGATCTCATGGTCATCCAGGAGCCGTTGCCACATCCTGTGGCCACCAAGGAACAGAGCCCAGCTGAGAACGCCGAGGTGCCCACACCAAAGTCCAAAGCCTCCTCCAAAGCTTCCCGCAATGGCCAGCGGCGCAGGGGCCAGTGAGTCTGATAAATGCTTTTTTGATATTCAGGATCAAACATTTTACACACAATTGAGTTTTTGGTAACACTTTACAATGAGGTTCCATTTGGTAATTTCATTAGTTGACTACATTAGTTATATCTATATTTTTTAAATCAAAAGTTATATTTTTTAACATTAGTTAACTACATTCAGTTAAAATGACCTAACAATGAACAATATACATCTACAGCATTTATTAATCTTATTTGATTTCATTTCTTTCACTAATACATAACTACATGAGTAAACATGAACAAACAAAGCATTTACATTTACTTTCCATTTAGTCATTTAGCAGACAATAATTTTATCCAAAGCGACTTACATAGAGGACAATAGAAGCAATCAAAACCAACAAATGAGCAATAATATGTAAGTGCTGTGACAAGTCTCAGTTATCCTCACGCAGTATACGTAGCAAGGGTTTTGTTTAATATAATAAATAAAAAAACAAGCCAAAAGAATAGAAAAAGAATAGAGAATGCTAGTGTTAGAGGGTCGTTTTTTTATTATAAATAAAAAGAAAGCAAGTGCATGTAATGCATACAATGCATGTGTATATATACAGTATTTATTTATCTCAATGTTAATTTCATTTAATTTACTAATGCAGTTTTAAAATTATTTTATTAGGTAATATTTAGTTAATTCACTAGGAACTAATGGGAACACAATGAAAATGTTATTATTTTTTATTCACTTACACATTAACAAACATTAATTAATGCTCTAAGATTAAGTATTGCTCATTGTTAGTTCATGTTAACTAATGAATAATCTAAAGGGACCTTGCTGTAAATTGTAACTTTTTTAAACCACAATCTAGTATCAAAAAAATCCACCTACAATAACAAGCTGGTTCCGATTTGCATTGTGCTGCAGTAACCTCATATTAAAATAACTTGTTAATTTATTTAAAGACAGGAATGTAGGTAAGAGTGGGTCGACTGCTGATCAATAGAAAGCTTTTTAAAAGGATTACATCTCACACTCTAATCAATAGAAGGGTCTTAGGGGTGAAATTACCACAGATCTCATGTCTTGCAAACATTACAAGTACCTGAAACCTTGTTACAAATAGACAGAAGTTATGTCATTCTTTTATTTTCCTTACTGCTTAAATGGAATAATCAATATTTCTGGACTATATTTAAAATAAATAAATGTAAAATAAAATAAATAAATAAAATAAAACAAATAAAAATAAATAAATCCAAAAATTCTCATTGTTGTGTCCGTGCGTAGTAACACATACCAACTAGATTAAGCTAAAATAACCAGCCAGAGATAAATAAATTCCTAGTAATTAAGGTAGTAAGTCAAAAAGCTGTAGACTAAAGGGGTAGCGAATAGGTAATGGACTCATGACCAAGTCATGAACCTTTGTGTGGTCGCATTAGATCTGAAAGTGCTCTTTAGAAGCATGACAGGATTAGGTCATCGTCCTCTTGCATTTACCCTGGAGACACATGCCTCATCAAAACTGGATGAAGGGTAAATATTGTTTTCTGTCAAGATGAGGATGTCAGGGTTCGGAGGAGTTTGCTCATGTTTGTCATGAATTAGATCCAAGGACAATATAAGGTCAAAAGGAGCATAAATGTAGAAATTCATGTATATTAATTGTGTTCATTGTTTTTCCACATTGTTTTGAAACGTGATAAAATGTCTTTAAAATTTCACCAAAAGCACATTTTGTTGACATAGAATAAGAGAAAAAGCATTGTTTTCATTGCATGCTTTAGAATGAAAAGATGTTTATGTTGTGTATTTTGCTTAGGATTTCTCCATCAGAGGGCGACTCCATAGGCAGTGACCCACCCAGCGACACAGGATCACCTGAGGAGGGCATGAGAACCTCTGGTCTGCCTACCGATCCTAAGCAACCACGGAAAATAGCTGCTAATGGATTAAACGGTAAGTTTGCACACATTTTGACTATATTGATGTATTGCATTTTTTTTTTCTCATGCTATTGAATTGCAGAGAGATTGAATCTGGTCCCATGTATTTGACACAGCTACAATAGTGACCTAGGTAATTGTGATATAGGATAAATCCTGACATGTACCACAATATGCATGACATTATGAAGCTGGTAATATACCCCATGGAGGACTGGGAGTGCTACAAATAATAAATCAATTTATTAGTTAATAATAATAATATCCTTTTTATGAGGTAGACATTTAGAATGTTTAAGTTAAATGTCTTCTTAAAACTTAAAAAATGACATTTGTTTAAAAATAACATGTTAGTTGTAACAATAAGACAGTGTTTATATTGTTTACTATAAAATAATTTTTGTTAATTGAAATAAAGCTGAAGTAAAATTAAATATAAATATTAGATGAAAACCTTAAACAAAAATTAGAAGTGTTGCCTTGGCAGCAAATTAAAATAAGTTGAAGTTGATGTACTAACATGACAATAGAAATTAATAGAAATATTAATTAATTAATAGAAATATTTTTTTAAAATTAATTAAAATAACAAAAGCATATAACAAAGTACTAAAACAAAACTTAAAATGAAGATAAAAGATATAAAAATAAAGGTTAATTCAAAATATGAATAAATACTGTTATAATATATAAATAACACTGAAATAACATTACATTAAAATAAATATGTAACATTTATATTTAATGACTAAAATGCTTTTCTTAATCCATTTCTTAATTTCTTTTTACTTAACAAAATGTATTTGGACAGTTTACGTGGGCCAACCAATGAAATTTTGACTTACTGTTAAGACACACCCCTTTTATTTTGTTTTTTGTTTTTTGCTTGTTGACTGCCAAGAAAGGCAAACGATTTCTTGGTTTTATTAAGTGGCAGTCCTAGTTCTACATAATAGCCAGTGGAAGAAGAACATGTGATGTAAGATGTACAGAGAGGAGAAAGTAATAAAATCTGTCTTTCAGCTGAAGATTTGTGGCTCTTCCTCTTGATTTCCTCTCTAGTCAGCCCAGCCTCATTCATCCTGCCTCCTTTGTGAAGAATGACTAACACTCGTCTTTACTCTTGGCTGCTTGGGGTTTTTT
This sequence comes from Spinibarbus caldwelli, assembly GCA_039654775.1. NCBI lineage: Eukaryota > Metazoa > Chordata > Actinopteri > Cypriniformes > Cyprinidae > Spinibarbus > Spinibarbus caldwelli. The sequence goes on along the minus strand of CM077238.1, from coordinate 8,530,700 downwards.
TCCACTCACTTGCTCTCTTTGCCTTTATCTCTCTCTCTCTCTGTGTGTGTTCCTCTCTTGTCAAACAGTGCCTGTGGCGATGACCCTCTCTCAACACTCATTTCTGCTTTACCAGACTAAATAGGCTACAGTCTGACCAGCCAAGAAATGACATGGAATTCAGTCGTAGCACCTCACATTCTCTCTCTCTCTCTCTCTCTCTCTCTCTCTCTCTCTGTCTCTCTCCGTCTGATGGCTGTTCCCTTACGAAACCCTTAACGCCCTTCCCTTACGAAAATCCTTTTCATCCTCCTCTTCTCATGATTAAGTTCCAGTGATAACAGTGTTTTCCAAGATAAAATATTGTCTTACCCAGCATTCCACTCAAACATGCTTTTACATACAACTTATGCTATATTCCATCTCAATAAATCACATCAGCCATCATTTAACTTTTCTCTCTCTCTTTTACACTCCCTCCATCCCCTCATCCATGTGTTACTGGCTCACAGGGAAGAATAGAATTGGTAAGAGTGGTGCTGATTTGTACAGTAGCGTTAGATTTCATAGTTCTTATTTTTCTTGTTCATATTTTTCTTCATCCTGCTGCATTTTTTTTAAAGCAATGTATCATCCTCCAGCTCTTTCACATTTTATTTAAAATGAGTCTCTTTAGAATCAGTAAGACGCTGCCCCCATCTGGTGTGAAATGATATTTGAAAGAAGAGATTCAGATTGATTACATGCTTTCTTTGTTAGTTGTCAGCACATATGAGGCTGGCTTATTTTAATAGTGTAGAACACATGAGAGATGTTTATGAATTGTCCATGACAGCGTCATGTATGAATTTCATTGCATTATTTAAAAAAAAAACTTTTATGAATAAATAGCATTTATTTTAAGCATGAATGGCACAAATGCTTTTCAAACTTAAGTATTTCAGAAAAAAAAAAGATAATATAAAAGCAAAAATGATTTGTAGATGCCAGTATTATTTGTCTGTGCAATGAAATTAATACAATTGATTATTTTCCAATTATTTTTGGGGCCATTATACACAGTAATTTAACAAATAACACTTGTAAACAATAGAAATACAATCATACTGTATACTGTAAGTCACTTAGGCTTCCCAAGGCAGTAATATTTTAAAATATTATTAACCAGTTTTAATTTTAATATTTAATATACTTTAAAATGTAATTTATTCCTGTGATGGCAAAGCTGAATATTCAGCATCATTACTCCAGTCTTCAGTGTCACATGATTTTTCAGAAATCATTCTAATATGCTGATTTGGTGCTCAATCAGATTTCAACGTTGAAAACAATTATGTTGTTTAATGTTATTGTGGAAACCGTAATACAGAATTTATTTGAAATGGGAATCTTTTGTAACATTATTAATGTATTCACTGTGTCTTTTAATCAATTTAATGCATCCTTGCTGAATAGAAGTATTAAAGTATTTTTAAAAAATGACTGACCCCAAACTTCTGAACAGTCATTTGCACCTGTGAAGTCTGACACGTTCTTATATTCCTTATAGGTCCACCCCCAATGAATGGCATGGATGAGCCTTTATCTTCAGCTTCCATTTTTGAGCATGTGGACCGAATGTCCCGCCCAACAGACGGCCCCAAACGCCCCCCTAATAAAATCCAGCTCATTGCCATGCAGCCGATGCCAGCCCTGCCCTTACCCAGCCCTACAGCCAATGACAGAGCTGCAGAGAACGCCAAGCTCAACAAAGAGGTATCCTTCACAACCCATACATCTAATCCACATTCATTTCATATGGCTTCTCCTTAGGGACCCATTTCAAACTTCAAGGTCTATTTATGAATTTGATTCACAGCGTCTAAAAGCCCCATCACCAATAATCAATCTGTGCTTCTCATTGACTCCAAGATCATTGACTGTTCTTTCTCCTCCAGATCCAGGTGGCTTTAAGGCACAAGTCTGAAATCGAGCACCATCGCAATAAGATCCGCCTGAGGGCCAAAAGGAAAGGCCATTATGACTTCCCTGCTATGGATGATCTCATCGATGGTCTAGGCGACCCCAAAGAACAGGACCGAATCTACCAGAAGGCCCAGATGCAGATTGACAAGATACTTGATCCAGATATTCACATGCCCTCACTGTACACCGAGCCCAAGAAAAGGTAAAAAGGGCCTGCAGATGATAATAAGACTAATCCTGAACACAGAATTAGGGCCAGCTCTCACCAAATCTGAATTTTCTACACAAAATCATGCTCAAATGCAAAAAATGTATCTCTATGGACCTCTTAAATATCATACTGTGATGTTCTAGAACTGTTCCATGGGGAAAAAAAGCTATACTTGAAAACTATAACTTGAATATTTAAAGCCCAAATGCTCACTCAAAAGTGTTTGTGTGTGATTTGCAGCAACAGAGGGAAGCGTTCTCCTAAACAGAGAAGGAAACAACAGCTGAACGGTGATCTGACAGATGCTGACCGAGATAGACTCATAACGACAGACAGTGATGGGACATACAGGAAATACCCAGGAGTCAATAACATTGCATATGTGGTCAGTGTCTATTTTTCTCTTGTGCGACACTGTACTTCTGCATATGACTGTGTAATCAACTCCACGCTGTTTATTCCCATTCTTTCCATATATTTGTAATTCAAAACATTTTGTAATCAGCGCCATGTAGTGAAATAGCAGATGCTAATTTTCTATTTTTTTTTTTTTTTTGAGAAAATACTGTATAATTTTAGTTGGATATAATTTATCTAGATTTAATTATACTACCATTATAAAGTTTGGGGTCAGTAAGGTTTTTAAGAAATTAATACTTTTATTCAGCAAAGATGCTTTTGTTCAAAAGTGACAGTAAATATAAATGCTTTTGAAATTTATATTTATCAAATAATCCTTAAAAAATGTATAACAGTTTCCACAGTGTTTTTCAACATTGATAATAAGAAGAATTGTTTCTTCAGCATTAAATTAGCACATTAGAATGATTTCTGAAGGATCATGTGACACTGAAGACTGCTGAAAATTCAGCCTTGCCATCACAGGAGTAAATTACATTGTAAAATTTATTTAGGTAGAAACCAGTTATCTAAAATTGTAATAATATTTCATAATCTTACTGTTTTTACTCTAGTTTTGAACGAGTGATTTACTTGTTCAGCCTTATTGAGCATAAATATTTGTTCTTATTTTGCAGTCGGACCCAGACCAGGGTCCCGAGTATCATAGCCCGTCCCCAACGGATGACGTGTTCCATGGTCCGATTTCTCCTCCTCCTGGCCACCCTCCTCCACCACCCCCATACCTGCCCCCTCAGCCGTCTATAGAGGAGGCCCGGCAGCAAATGCACTCTCTACTGGACGATGCCTTCGCCCTTGTATCTCCTTCTTCTCAGGGCAGCACAGCTGGCATCACTCTGCCTGGGGTCGGGCTTAACCCTGGACCCCCACCTGCCTCCAGCCCGCCATCCCGTGGCCCGCGGCTCTGGGGCCCAGGATACCTCCCCTTGAATCCTTACACAGGGGTAAGAACAATCTGCTATGCTTGGGTATAGAGATTTGAACAAATTGTTAATGCTAAGCCTTTGGCTCATAAATCGTTCTATGCAGTTCTGAATGATGCCTCAAATTGTGCGGTTTGCTAAGGAGAGATGCTATTACTTTTCTAAGCGAACAGATGTATGATTTTCCAGAACACATCCTTGAGAACACATCCTGTCTGGAAAAAACCACTAGATGATCCACATTCATGTGATTAAAAAGCACATGATGAAATCTGATGCATTACTGTTTTCTTTATACAGTCCAATACTTAAACGATTTCCTCTTGTCAAAACCTGCGGTTAAACTAGACGTCACGCTCCATTCACTTCCGTTCAGACCAGAGACACATGCATATGTGAAAAAGCTTTGTCTTTTATTGCATACCAAAATTTGATGAACCCTGACCTGCAAATTTGCACTTGTTTATAGATTAAAAATAAAATAATTATAAAATATGATATAATTTAACAGCATTTACATTATAAATAATACTTGTGCTGAATACTTACAACAGTGTTAATAAAATTAGTGTTTTTAATGATTAACTTAAAGTGAATATAGGATGTGCAGGGCAGCAAAGGTAATCTAAAAATCCAAAAATACTGGAAATGAGCATTCACAATTAAATATCCAACATCAGCCTATATAATTAATTAAAAAATCTCTGATATCACAACCACAAGCATATCAACATATGACCGTCCATATTTACATATTAACATTTAAGCATGTATAAAGCATGTCTAAGTCCATTTTTTCTTACAGATGCAGTGACTTTGTGATTTCTGGTTATGATGGTTTGATTCAATCAGTTAATTTGTTGATTTCGTTATGAATGTGTTTCGATGTGTGTTAAACCGTACTAGAGTGATTTAAAGCAAACTGGATCCACTGGAATCACATCAGAAGAACACAGAGTTGGGGTTTTCCACGGATTGAGAATAAACTACCCAGAATGGAAGCCTCATCTGTCAACACTGTGTCCTGAATGAAGTATTTCTGTCAGATTGAGGCTTTTTCATGGAAGGGAAAAGAGGGGATTGCAAAGGCCAAAATGTGATCTGTCTAATAACTCAAAGGTTGATTTAAGAGTCAAGATGGAGCAGGGAATGGTGCACTGTCCTTAAAATGGCATTTCCAGCTCAGCTATTTATAAGCTTTTCTGTTTTCTGGGTCACAGGGTTTATTTAGGCTGATAGATAGAGAAGCTTCGGTTGTGGTGGCACATACAGCTGCTAATGTGTTTCAGACTTAGCAGTGTATTAAAATAAGCCTTTTATGCATTAAAGTACAATGGATGTGCCAAGAATTATCAACATGTTTAAAGCTCAACGACAGCATGTTTGTGTGTATTCTTTCAGAGATATGCTGAATTAGGTTTGCCACCTTCCAGTGTGCAAGGTTTACTACATCGGTGAGTACATTAAGTCTGATCAGGAAGGTTTGTGTGATCTTTGAGAACTGCGAGTGACGCTGCCAATCACATTACAACCTCCACTTGTAGTGTTTACAGCTTTAATGAATGTAATGTGAGAAATCAAGTCACTTTTTAATAGAGTACATGTGGTTTGCTAATAGCTGGAGTCTGATGTCTTTTGTATCTCTACAGACAGGGTTTAGGGTCTGGCTACATCCCGTCAGGAGAGGCCCTTCCTGTTGAACAGCTACAGCTGGAGTCGCTTTACGCTGGTCGAGGGGGAAACACAGATGAACTGCCCTCCTCTGCCAGGCCACGGCCTGTAGGTGGATCTTCAGGTATGAGCTTAAAGGCTTTACTAGAAATTCAGTGCTGATATCAAATGTGTGAGTTTCATTATATGCCACAATATAAAGTATACTATACACATTACGTTGCAATATCAAGTATACTTTATGAAACATACATGTCGGTTCACAGGTGCCCAGCTACATCATTTAACCCACGTTGGTCTGACAGGTCGTGTAGGTGACAGCCGACAGCCTGGTGGGTTAAACTGGAGCCCGTATCATGAGGACGACAACAAGCTCGCTAATAACAGAGAGCCTGTAAGTCTCAAATACTCTGCTACTTAGATTTTAAGGGAGCAAATCATTTTTTGAAATGGTGTTTAGACTCATATATTGTGAACATGAAGCTCCGTCCTCAGTCCATATAGAATATTTATTGAAATTAAGCAAAATTTGTACATTTAATAATCAGTCATAATCAGTTTTACCACTTATTACACAGCTACTTACCAAATAAATATATAGAAATTTAATAGTGATTTAACTGAATTAGCCATATACTGTTTCTATACCAGGGATTCCCAGTTTTTTTTTTTCTTAGCCCCCTTTGACCTAAAATATTTACTTGAAGTACCTTCTCAGATTTTAAGTTAATATTTCAATATTCACATGTTAATGGTTCTCTGATGTTGGTTAATATTCACATGATCTTCATGTAAACAGTATTTTAACTTTTTAGCAAGTGATTTATTTAGATTTTTTTTTTAAATTATTTTAATTTTACTTTTTTAAATTAATTAATTATCAGCTTCCTATCAACTCACGAACCCCCATTTTGGGAAACCCTTCGATATGTATACTGTATACTATCTATAAAATATAAATGTCCATCACAACATCCACATAGGAACAAAATAATAAAAAAAATTTAAAAAAAGTTAAAAAAAAATAAATAAAAATACTGCAATTTTAATTACCATTACATTAATTATGATTATATAAACAGTGGCTTTTATCTGTTATTAGACTGAAAATAAAGTTAAACATCTCTTTTAAAAAAAAAAAAAAAAGCCTTTATTGTAAAGATGAATGTAACATAAAACTATAACAATCAAAGAATTATAAAACACAAAGCTGAAAAATATATCATGCATGGCTTTTTGGTAAAAGAAATCTTGATGAACATTATAAACAGGCTTTGGGGAAGAAATAAAATGCTACATAAAGAAGTGTAGAATATGTCCTCTTCAAACTCTTACTTCCATAGCTATTATCACTCTTTTCTACCTCAGTAAGAGGCATTTTCTAACTTTGCTCTGTCTTTTAAACTTTTTAAAAATATTTTTTCCCCTTATTTCTGCCTTCCTTCCTTCCTTCTTTCCTTCCTTCATTTTTTGTTTAGGTTCTTGGCTCTCTTGACTACACCTCCATCTCTGTATTCCAGACCTCCAGGAATGGCCTGAAGGAGCCATCTGCTGCTCCTGCCCACCTGGACTCTCTCGGCCTGGGCTACGCTCCCTCCGCTCCCCTGGAGGAGCCTTCCCCTCCCAACCACTCTTCCGCCTCGCTCATCAAAGCCATTCGAGAGGAACTGATGCGCCTCTCCCAGAAACAGGCAGCGGTACCCAGCTATCACAGCTGAGACCTGCCCCCTCCAGCTCCATCAGGCAAAAACTGCACTGCAGTGCACTGTACTTCCCATGGAAGTGGCTTTTTTGAGAGGACCATGACTGTGCGTCATGTAGCCTCTGTTGCCTCCCGGTGGCAGAGAGCATTAGGACAGGAAGAGTAGACGATTATCCTTTATTCCCATGTTCCTGTTTAGTTTCCCCTCATTGTTCAAAACATAAGCGTTCTGAGACTGAAGAACAATGTTTTTTACCTTCTTTACTGGCGACTTTATAATTTGGTAGCAACTGCTCTATACAGACCGGGATAACAAAGCTAAAATATGGCTGCCACACATTCCTGTGGTCTTCTGTTAGAGGTGTGCGTGTGTTTTTCACATTGTGTTGTTTCTTTGCTGTGTACACTGCCTTCACATTTGAATAATTTTATACCTTGCACTGGCTCTTGTAGATTCTCATCACTGAAAACTGAACTGCTTTTGATACCTTAAATTAATCTCTATGATCTACAAAGTTTTTTTTGTTGTTGTTGTTGTTTTATTTCTCAGTGCATCTTCTTCCCATTCACTCATGGTTCTGATATTTTTATCTCCGTTTAATAGCCATCATGCATTTGCCTTCACAATACAGTATTGAGCCCTACACAGTATTGTCTTATACTTTAGGGTCCAGTAATAGTATTAGAAGTAGTGATGTTTTCCATCTTCTTATGCCTTTCTTTGGTTTGGCATCTACAGGAGAGCTGGACGTACTGTACAGCTGTTATTTCCAGTGCATTGGAGGAAACTATGTTAACATTAAAGAAATGTTCCAGGTTCAGTACAACTTGACATATTGTAAACAAATTGTAAAATGTGTTTTCAGTAATGTACTTACAATACAATAATGCACTGGTGGTGCATGAAGGATTCCAAGTTGCCCGCAAGTTGATTGGCTGATTTATACGTAAATAAATAAAAAATATTAAATAAAAAAGTTAAACATTTGTAATTAAATAACAAAATGATTATAATTTATAAAATAAAAAAAATTAATGCCATCAACTCATTGTAATGAATTCACATTCATTTGGATAAATTAAATTCAGAACTTTGAAAGTTTGCGGTTCGTAGGATTTTTTTAATGTTTTCAAAAGAAGTCTCTTAAGCTCACCAAGGCTGCATTTATTTAATCAAAAATACAGACAAGAGTATTATTACAGAAAAATACAGACAAGAGTATTATTATCAAATATTATTAGACTACAATTTACAACTATTAGACTAACTATTGTGCTGCTTAATATTTTTGTGGAAACTTTTTATTTTAAGATTCTTTGTTGAATGGAAAGTTCAAGAGAACAGCATTTATTTGAAATGAAAATGTTTTTTTGTTTTTTTTTTAACATTATACATGTCTTCATCTTCATGTTTGACTAAATACATAATGCATACTTGCTGAATAAAAAGTATAAAGTTCTTAAAAAAAATTACTGACCACAAACTTTTGTATATTTCGATATACAGTGTAGATTTTTTTTTTTTTTTTTTTAAATACACTATTCATAACTGTTGGTAATTGATTTGAGGTAGTTTGTGGTCTGCCTTAGGTGAAGGTTTTTAGGTCATCTGTACATTTTGTTTTACCAAAGAGTTCCACTTCTTGCAAAAGCAAAAAGTGCATATTTTGTTTTTTAAATCCGTCAGGAATGCCTTGCCCCATTGTAAGTGCATTACTGTGAACATGTTTTGGACAAGTCAGAATGATTGTCTGTGGTAATCAACAGTATTTGACAGATGCTGGAGAGCATCTGCATATAGAGATTAACTCATTTTGATCCCGGAACATTCCTTAAACTGTCCATTTGTTAATTTTTAGTCCATCTGTTTCTCAAAAACAGAAATTGGGATAATCCAGTTCTGAGTAAGTCTTTACTTTCAGTATTACCACGGTGTAAATGGTATTGCAGTTTGAATTATTTAAACTCAAACTATTGATTAAGATCAGGCTTTTTGCCCAACTGTATTTACATCATTTCAAAGCAGAAAGTGTTTTATTTTTTATTATAATAATTATTATTCCAGGATGCACTATTGCTCATTAAACTGCTGTTGATTAAATGGGTGCAGTATATTCCTCTGTCTTCATGCTTTTGATGTGTTAGAAAAGCATAAATCTGTAGTATTAGATTCGCTAAAACACTGATCCCTTGGCTATTTGTACTTTATTTCATGCTGAAATTGTGTTCTTGCCTTTGTGCTAAATCTATTTTTGTGTTCATGTTGCAAACAGGAGCTTCATTTGCTCTAAGAAAAAGGACACTTCTGTTGAAGACACTTCACTTGATCTGCCCTTGTTTGTTTTTTTTTTTTTTTGTTGGAATGAGTTTTTTGATTTTGATTTTGTCTCATTGGAACTACCTTGACTTGTAGTTAAAAATCTGCTGACTCTTTATTTAAGTGACTATTAAAAATGATTACCGTATGGTTGACTGTTGTTTGCTTTATCAAACTTTACTAACTTACAGATACTGAGCGCTGAAACCTGACTGGTGTTCATGTTTAAAATAGGCTCAATTCAGAGTTGCTTTGTCTGCAGGGTTGATTTGAGCTGATTTGTGTATAGTGCATCCTAGTGGATAAACTGGTTTACTTTGTAGTTGAAGTAGTTTTTCATTCTTACTAAAAATGCATTTCCTATAAACTTGCAAAACAATTATATATATGGTTTATGCAGCTTTTAAGCATTATCCTTTTCAAAGCTTGAAATACATTTAGTTGGCGCATTAAAGCAACTATGCCTGTAGACAACTGAAATATCTAAAACTGACTTCTGTAAAACAATATATGCCTTTATTTTTGTATTTATTTATTTATTTTTTGTTTTGTTGTTTATTTTGACATTTAAACCATTTGCAGTATATTTTCCATCCATATAAATTAGTTACCTACTTTATTTTGCATTTACAGGCTAAAGCCAATAGATGGCGCCACATGCTTGTTAGTTTATAGGCTACCCATTGACTTCCATTGTATGAAAAAAATAAAATATATTACAATATCCTTTATGTTTGACAGAATAAAATACAGTTTTGGAATGGCATGAAGATGAAATGATGACCGTTTACATTTGTGGGGGGACTATCCCTTTTAATTTAAATTAAATACCAACTTTTTCCTCACATTTTTTTTCTTCTTGTCCTTATTATGGAATAATATGAAATATGTTAAGAAATACTGTTTTATCCACAGAAAATAGGTTAATTGCAGTCCATGCATATTTTTATTCAACTTTTTTTTTCTTTTTTTTTTAGGTAAATTCTGCATATGTAAGATTATGAACTGCAGTATTTAGAATTTTAATGTCTTTTTTCCATGCATAACTAACCATGGAACAACTGGATCGTATCATCAGACGAACCAAAATAACTCCAGGCTTGTTGTTTTCTTTAATTATGCAGGTCTAAATAACCGGCCTTTCATTGAAAAATTCCACCCATCTGCACAGCCTGTCCTTTAAAATACACATAAAAGCATTGTTATTAAGTCATAGTAACTTCACATGACGATTCAGACGCTCAGACTCCCTGAGCTCATGTTTCTCTGGTGCACATATGGTACCTCGGCTCCTCGTGGAGTGGAAACTGCAGTCCTGTTTACATTCTCGAACAAAAGGGCTCATGAATGTTTCATCGGCTCTGCATTGTTCAATTTGTCCACCTTGTGTAATGTGGTGACCTAGTGCGAATATTTGTCTTGTCAAATGTGGACATATTTTCAGACCAGTCTATATTTACTCCCAAAGGGGTAACGCATATCATATTGAGTCATAATATAGCTGCCTACCTGCGTTTATATTATATGATCTCCTTTTCATTAAAGTATTTTTGTAGTTTTACACTATCAGTACCCTGCTGGATAGCCTTATTAAAGATTATATTAAAGAACTTAAAGGCCACTTAAATGTAGTTAAAGAAAGTACAGTTTCATGACTGTTTCTTAAGTACACTTTTAAAAAGGGTACTTTGTAATAATGTCAAAACAAAAGTTTTCCTTTTGTATATTTTAAATTATGTTTTAATATATTTTGCCGTGCTTTAAAGAAGTTGATTAGTTTTGATGTGTTGACTAATATACTAAAGCACATGTAAAGTAGGCCTACTTGATTTTCAGCTTAACTATAGTGTACTATTTATAAAGATAATACATTTAGGCCCGGTTTCATAGACAGGGTTTAGCCTAAGCCAGGATTAGGCCATAGTTCAATTAGGATATTTAAGTAATTTTTATAAATATCCCTTAGAAAAAAAGCATTACTGGTGTGCATCTTAAGACAAAACAAAGGCACTGACATGTTTTAAGATCAGTCAGTGCAAGTTTCTTTCAGTTGAAACAGCTCAGATTTACATTTAAGTCTAGGACTAGGCTTAAGCCTTGTCTGTGCAACCGTGAGTTAAAGTAAAAATATTTAAAATTTACTCAATTGCAACTTCATTATTACAAATAGAATTTTTTTTTCACCCTCTTGTATTTGTTCAGTCCAATGACCAGTTCTGATGTCTCTGATAACGCTTTCTCACTCTTTTGCTCCTTGCCTTAACCCGCCACAATTGAGTTTCACTAAGAGCCTATCAGTTACTGTGTCCCTGAAATCCAACACCTCTGCTTGGCACACTGGGATGCGTATGGACAATGCCACAGGCCCTTGGCAGGGGGAGTACCTGCTCAGGTAACCAGACACTCGGACACCCCCACGAACCCATCGCTCGCACAGCCCCGAGCCTCACATTCATCCTCAGAGAGAGCAGGATAAGAGGAAGAACTACAGTATGGAGGAGACTGAAGTGCATTCAGCAGGTTTTTAGTTGAAAATTTGACAGGGATGTGTTTAGAAGTTTCTCACATGAATACATGGAGAAGATTATTTAGGCCTAAACTTGTTTATTTTGCTCTGCATAACATGTTGAGTCAATGAGCACATCTCCGCAGGTCAATATTTCTTGGATCTTTTTGCATGAAACCATGGAAAACCATCAAACTGTGATGGTATCCTGAAATGCATTTGTGTATTGGGTTCTCGTCCATAAACTGGAGCCTCAACATCTGATTGGACACTAAAAGCTTGTATCTTCTGGCGTGATGCATGGGCTCCCGTGCTCAGCGCTACAGTACTGTTTTGGTGGTCCTCCAGATGTTTCTGCTGACCCTGCTTCATACCAGGACCCGGAAGTCTCTAAAACTGGGCCGGATCCTGCCATGGGCCTGGCTGTTCTCACTCAGCCTGGTCCAATAAAGCCAGTGAGGACTGACAGCCATCCTTCATTTAGCTGCGTCTCCATCCAGACCAAGACCCACGGGACTAACTCCAAAACCAAAGATCTGGACACAGAGAACCAGGACACACTTAATTCCTACCCAAGCTCAGAAGGGCTCTCAGAAGAAGACGATGCCCAGGATAGGAGCCCTGTTCTGGACACAAAACGGCCACATATTCCCCGTCCATCTATCATCAGGCCACAGAAGGTAAGAGAACTCTATTAGTAGGAATTGCACTGAACTTTTAGCTTGTTTAGCCATGGAAGCCCATTTCTGCCACGGTATAATTGCTCATTTTTATTTCAAAATTTTGACTTTTTATGTTTATATGTCAAAATTCTGACTTTGTTTCTCACAAGTCAGAATTGCAAGATATGAACTCAAAATTCAGACTTTCTATAAACTCGGAATTGCAAAAAAACAAAAGTAAATTTTGAGTTTAATCTCACAATTATGACTTTTTTTCTCAGTTGCAAGAAAAAGTCAAAATTCTGAGATAAAAAAGTAACAACCTTTTAATTTTTCATTCTATGGTGGAAACAGGCTTCCATTGTTTGGCTTAACTGGTTCCTGAAACTCTTAAAGCTCCTTCTGAGATTCTAGTAAGGTCAGACAGATGTTCATTGACTGAAATTGTTTCATTGAAAATTCCATGAAATCACCTGATTATCACATACCTGTATGTATTTTCTGTCGAAGTTTGGTTGGGAAATTATTCTCTTCTTAAAAGTTACATTCAAAATGGAAAACCTAATGTTTCTGTCTTTATATGCCAGATAATACGTTTATATGGCAGAAACTGTAAGAGTAGTATGCAATTCTGATGAGTTACGTCGCTGCAATGGGCCATGACTAGTCAGTTGAGGATACGATTGGGGGAGGGGCATTCTCATTCTAGAGAGCATTTGATTGGACAAAAATCTCTGTAGAGCAAGATGATCTCATCAATATAGTGGTTCTTTATCCAACAAGCATTGGAGTCTGATAACCCTCCCCTTCCGCTATGCAAGGAAAACAGTTGAGTGTCCAACATTCCACGCTTTGTTTTTTGGTTGAATAAAGTGTATTCTTTCTTGTTGGAATTTTTAGTCAACACACTTTTCACACTCTTAACTACAAAATAGTGTAAAAGTAGATGAATTGGGACGCACTCTATAAATCTGAATACAGATGCCTCAAAACTAATAGACATGGACTGATTTCATTCAGCTCTTTATCAGTAAGTGTGCATGTTTAGACAAGTCATTTAACACAAGTCAGACTAGTTCCACTAAAGTTCTACATGACCAAACTAACATTATCTATATAGTTAAATCAAATTATCACCTTAAATAACCAATAACCATTTTTTAGGCTTGTTTGATATGTTTAAAAGAATGAAGGCTTTTCAGTTGGCTTGGCCTTTTAAGTTTAACTTAATTGTGAGTCACTGTAAAGGTTAGGACTAGCCTAGTCTGCTATTGAGATTTATTGAGGTCTCAGTCCATGAACAAGACTTAAAGGCTCCTCATTAGCAATGCTATTAAACTTGTGTGTGTGCAGGTTTCTGGCTGCTAAAGCAATGTTTTGCCAATTAAACCATATCACTGGTTCTAATAGGCAAATGTACTAATTTCATTTCAACAGAGGAAGAGTCATTGCTCAAACTGCTCTTATGCAGAACACCAAACTAGAAATAAAGTCATACAGGTCCCACGTCATGCCCATAAATCCAGCATCCCGTCTCTCCTTGAGGAAGATTGATCTTCCCTGAGTTTAACCCCTGGGTGAACAGTCTGTCCTTCACGTCCCCTGCTGTGTCAGGGATTCTGTTTAGATTCATGCCAAGAGACTTTTTCCATTCTTTGTGTTTTATTTTAAATAAGGCCTCTCTAAAGGCAGACACACATGCACTCTCACATGGTGTTATAGTAGCAGCCAGTGCTGACGAGAGCGCTCGTGTTGAAGTAATGTGTTAGTATGAGACACCTGGTACCCATAGGTCAGTTACGGTCTCGAGTTCAAATGCAGTGAAAATGTGTGTGTGGTCAATTAAAGAGAAGTGGGGGGATGGATGCCATTAAAGGGCTATCATTTTTCAACGGGAGCTAACTGCTGCATGTGTGTTCATGATGTGTGCTCATGTACACACTCATGAAACATGATTCAAAGATAAAAACCATGCTACAGCTATCAAGTTTTCAAGCCCTGTATATTCCCTCATATAACAGCCATAAAAAGACTACTATATTTGTTTGCCAGTGTTAGGGTAACGCATTACAAGTAATGCGAGTTACGTAATCAAATTACTTTTTTCAAGTAACTAGTAAAGTAACTTTTTTAATTTACGAGAAAACATCTGTTACTTTTTCAAATAAATAACGTCAGTTATTTTGTTTTCCCATTTATTGACTGACAGCTCTCCTGTCCCCATGTTGAGAGAAATCGGAAGTAAGTGCAGAGGCGTTGTGTGCGCTGTGTAAACATGATGCTTACTGTAGTTCTAGACTAAATGTGAACATGCATTTACATCTTACTTGCACAAAAACAGATTCAGTACAGTAAGGCCTTTTACATTTGCCAAAAATAGAACTTATTTGTATTAAAAACAAACAAGCAAGCCCAGGCCAGATGAGAGAATGTAACGCAAAAGTAACATACTTGTACTGCATTACTTTTCATAAGAAGTAACTAAATAATGCAATTGACCCTTCGCAAAGAACCCCCCCCACCCTTCATTACTGTTGCTATGTCCGACAAGCCATGCCGCTCTCACGCCACACATCATGTTTTCACGCAATGAAAAGTACATCGCAGAGAAAAATAAAAACTGACAGTGCGCCAACAGACAAGACAGAGCAGGTTACTTCAGGTATGAAGCAAAGTCTCAGCTTTCAAATTTTGAAATGTTTTAAAGAAATTCAAACAATAAATACCATTTTGTGGCTCTTTAATGTGTCGTGACAGATCGCTGTAGCGCCTCAGTTCAAGCGGCACATGAACCAATCATCTCTTCCTCTTTACTAGTTAAAGCATGAAATAAACATGAATGAACATCAGAAGGTATTTGTTTCAACTGCGGAAAGACGTCAATAGACACCATTTTTCAATTTCAAGTCCACCAAAGTTAATCTACTCACCTGTCTGGTTGGTTTGTCGGACAAAAATGGCAGATTCGGCATTAAGATTGGTTAGATCGCCTGTCCATCAAACTCCCTGTGAAGGGTCAATTAGATTTTTTTAATACATTACTTTTAAAAGTAACTTTCCCCAACACTGGTGAATACAAATGATTTGGTCACTAAATATGTTTCATGTCACTCTTTAATGCTGATTAATGGGGTTTTCTAACAAGTTTTATATGGAACTTCTATCATTATATGTCCTAAAGTTGAATACTTTCAGTTAGAGGTCTATTCAAATCATTAAAAACTAAATATGATAAGCAATAGTAAATGTGATGCTTGGCTTGCAAACACTTATGGAAACATGAACCACAGCAAGGTAATCATAAACATTCTTTGGCCCCAGTATTTGAAAAGACATCTGAGTATATGTGAGTGTGAAGAGGTTTTGTGATGTTCAGCGGAAAATCCAGATGAATCCAACCACACCTCCTTTATCTAGGCAACAGGAAAAAGGAAAAGAATGTTGAGCAAGGGGAAACTTTAATGTGTGTGCATGTTTGTGTATGTTTGTGTGCATGTGAGCAATGGCTTGTGTAGGAACTTCTGAGAGCCAGTTTTTAGAGTTTTGTTAACAACGTGTTCCTATGTTTGGCAATCCTCTGCAAATATTAAAGTAGGACAAGAGATGTCATTGCGAAGGAAGAGTAGAAAGTAATATTTTTGATTGAACATTAAGAGCACACGTGAAAATGACAAATTATTTATAATAGAGACCTAAATATTCCATAAAAAATAAGAATTGTCCATTTTGGAAGAGACAATATGGAAGAAATAATGAAATTATGAGAAATGAAAAAATAAAAGTAATGAGAAAAAATTGTGAACACAAATAAAAATCACAAATGAGATCTCTTTAATATATTTAATATCTCAGCAATGAGATTAAACTGAGAGAAAATTTTGTCTTTGTTAATTTTACAGCTGTACACTTTTACTGTTTGTATGTTTTGTTTTTATGTCAAATAAGGAAAAATGCAAAATATATTTTAATGAAACTTAAATTAAACCTCCTGAGCTGTGACGGAGCAATTTCTGAGCAATAAAATGTTCTGCTGGGACATGCTTCTTCTTGCATTTATCCAAAGTGACTTGCACTTTACAGTACACTCTTAATAATAAAGGATTTTATTGGTATCCATGGTTTCATGAAGAACCTAAAGATTATAAAATATCTAGATTATTAAAATGTTCTTCACAAAAAAAAAAAAAAAAGTGCTTCTTTTTGGGACTGTTCACTGAGAAGTTCCAAAATGGCTCTTATGGCATTGCTGTGAAATACCCTTTATTTTTACATGTAATTAAAACATACACTCCATCAGTTCATGCATTCACTAGGAATCAAACCCATGACCTTGGCATTTCTAACACCATGTTCTACTATTTGAGCTACAGGAAATGTTGAACTTGTAGTAACTTGCATTTAGATACACATTCGTTTCACTTTTACCCACATGTTTTGTATTATATTTGTTATGTAAAATTATACAGCAAGTCACTCTGGAATGCAAGTTTCCTTCCTAATTCTGGAAGTTATAGTGTTATTTTTTTCATGCAAGTCATAAGTCTGGGAAAAGAGTCATGTTTATTTATTGTAGCAGGAATGTAGGATTTTTCAGTCTGTCTTCAGGGGACTGTTATTTAGTCACGTGATTTTTATGTCACTCAGGGTCACAACATTAAAATGATGTGTTTAAAACAGATTGATTAATAGTGTTCTTGTTTCTTTGTGTGTCTGGAAATAGGAACACCCAATCCAGGACTGCCTGCCAGTCAGAACAGATTATATTGAGCCAGAGGATGGACCGTTATCAGGTACAGAAAACACACATACACACACTCCAAGGACAGATAATTACAAAGAGGCAAAGGATAGACGGCTATCAAAAAACAACATAGATTTCCTCTCCTCCTTTTCCTCTCAGAGTTGGCGATTTAGAGAGGAAATCTCTTCAAGCACACAGTGGAAAAAAGCAGCAGTTCTGCAGCCTTTGTGGAAAATGTAATCACATTGAATCATGGCCTTGAATTCTGGGCTATCTGCAGCATGATGCTTTGAGAACTGACCTAGTCTGCTGCTCGGTCAGGGACCTTTAATAAACAAGGGGAAACTCATTTTTATTTCTTCTTCCATGTCTCATTATATGGCTAGCCTGTGAGAGGATGTTTTAAGGACATATGGCAGCATAACAAGACA
Organism: Spinibarbus caldwelli; assembly: GCA_039654775.1. Taxonomy (NCBI): domain Eukaryota; kingdom Metazoa; phylum Chordata; class Actinopteri; order Cypriniformes; family Cyprinidae; genus Spinibarbus; species Spinibarbus caldwelli. The sequence continues at coordinate 8,513,172 of CM077238.1, read as the reverse complement.
TTTAGTCTGAGTGCCGCCTGTAACTCAAACACTGGTTAAAAGCAAGAGCACAACCCTACAAAACCATACTAACATATTGTTATTGCTTTTTCAGCATTTTCAAACAATATAGATGTCAAAAATAAACTCTTGTTTGCAAGAGACAAAATCAATAAATTGCGCTGCACATCACACACAGGGACGAATGTAACAATAAACTCTGAATTATTATTATTATTTTTTTTTTAGTATGCTCAAGAATGTTGGCAAGAAACATAATTTCAACATACTTTGTCTACAACAACAACAAAAAAAGTATGAAGATTATGTTTTCAGGGGACGTTCGAAATTTTCTTTGCTTAAGAAAACTTGAAAATATTCAGTTGTAATTTGATTATTTGAGTTAGATTTGCATCAAATACAATGAGATTTTTGGTCTTTGAGATCTGCCATCAAAACCACATTTTTCCAATTGAGCAAGCAATTTGTAGACAGTTTGTTTTTTTATTTATTTATTTTTTATTTTTTGCCACATGGCAACAAACCAATGAGAACGTAGAAACGTATAATGACAGTTCACAGAAATAGAGCGCCAAAGCTTTCGTAGATCCCTTCATAACTGGCACAGATTTGCAGAAAATTAAGTTTGGCAAATAAATAATTTATGGATGGATACATATGTATTCCCAACATTTTATTGTGTAAGCTTTATGTTACACCTCAAATGACAAGCAAAATCGTAGTAATTCCAATTAGCCAGTTCCTGATCTCAAATGGCTTGAATATGCAGAGCATTTGCAGTTTATATGGAATGAATGGCCCTAAAATTAGCTATAGAAAGTCCTTTACGAAAGTATTTTTATAATTTGCCCACTGCTGACCAATGATGATTTGGTTTTTGTACAGTAATTGCTGGCTGGAGGGAGCTGGTGTTTAAATTTAGGGGCAGATTTATTGTACAAAATTTTGTATACACCCTTGTCTGTATGAGCATTGATATTTTTGATCCATTTTGCCAAAAGCTAAAGACTGAACATTAAATGTATATATCTACCAAATATTTTGCATATTATAGAACATTAAATCTAACACACAAGCATTATAAACCACAAAACTCCACTTTTGATTTCATGGGGTTTTCCACAGAAACCTTTGTAGAGTTTAGGTCAGTTCTGAGGATTCTTTTAGCTCAGTTCCCATATGCTGCATTCTTAATGTGTGTGTGTGTGTGTGCGTGTGTGTGTGTGTGTGTGAAAGCATGTATGTTTTGCAAAACATGCTGAAAAATCATTAGTGGCTTCAGCACTGTTAATTCAGCAGAACAATAAACCACAAGGGAAACCAAATAAGTGAAAAATGTTATAGTTTAAGCAAAGATATGACCTTGTATGAACATATTTAATACAATTATCACTACTTTTTATGTTTGTTTTTATTCATAGATATATTAGATTCCTAAATAATACTAGTTTTTTACATTTGAAGATGAAAATATGTGTAATCCTTGCCTATGCATCATTGACTGTCACTTAGTGTTGCTATGCAGTCGCTAAGGTTGTCTGGGCTGTTATTTTCAAAGATATTCTGATTTCTAAAACATAAAACAAAAAAGGTATGTGACATTGCTGAATATTACAAAAAGTTGTGGAGATTCAATGAATTAATACTTTCCTATGTTCTTTGTACTTAAAGGAACAGTTCACCCAAAAATTTTAAATTGCATTGAATGGGTGCCGTCAGAATGAGAGTCCAAACAGCTGATAAAATACACATGACTCGTGTACATCAATTAACGTCTTGTGACGTGAAAAGCTGTGTGTTTGTAAAAAACAAATGCATCATTAAAGCATTTCAACTTTAAACCATCGCTTCTAGTCAAAATATGAGTCCATAATACATAATAACGCTTCCTACAGTAAAAAAAAAAAAAAAAAAAGTCCATCGTATGTTGGACATCAAAATCTAGCAACGTATTTGTTTAGAACTTAATTTGTTCATATTTCTCTCCTGAATTAGACGTGATGACTTTTTTTTTTTACTGGCAAAACTAAATATGTACAGAGGACTAATATTTTAGTCAAAAGCAACTGTTTAAAGTTGAAAACGTCTTGATGGATTTGTTTATTACAAACACCACATAATTAATTGATTGACTGGAGTTGTGTGGATTACTTGTGGATTATTGTGATGTTTTTATCAGTTGTTTGCACTCTCATTCTGACGGTACCCATTCACTGCAGATTATCCATTGGGGAGCAAGTTATGTAATGCTAAATTTCTCCAAATCTCTTCCAATTAAGAAACAAACTCATTTACATTTTGGATGGCCTGTGTCAGTAAATTTTCATTTTGGGGTAAGCATTTCTTTTAATGGTTGTTTTTGAAGATCTGCATGAGTGTGTGTGCACATATGCACACATGCAGGAATGCATCTGTGTGTGTTCTGTCAGAGGACCAGCTGATTCAGCACATTTATTGTCAGCTGGTGGGTCAGTCAAGCTGCTCTCTATTGTTTTCTCCAGTTCTGTCCACCTCCAGTGTGCGTCACATGTTTGGTGTCCCCAGAGGACCAGATCTGGCCTACAAAACCTTTGTTTATGCTGCATGCCTGAGTGTATGTTTGTGTAACCTTATGAGAGGAAATCAGTGTGCGGTAGATACAACAGACATCCTTAATTCAGTGTTGCTTGTCATGTCTCACTAGAATATCTGTGAGGAAGTGGACAGTACAGTGCAACAAAGTAGACCGGACCCCTTGACCTTGTGGCAGATATTGACGTCTGAGGGATGTCATGTGAAAACATCAGCTGAATATGAATCAGAAGCTGTATAAAGTAAACAATCAGAATATTACAGATATCAAGACTTTTTTATTGCTCACAATTTGCTTCCATAGCTGAGGAGATTTAATGGAGTTCTCTATTGTGTTCAGTTCAAATATCGACCTTGTCTCAGATTTGCCTCCTAAAATGTGTTTGGGGTTATAAAACAGACACAAATAACAAGACAATTGTTAGGATAGAGTAACACATAAAACTATAACTATAACTGATTTTAAAAAATGAAATAAAATTAGATAACAGAAAATTGGTTGTGAATTAATATGATGTAATACATAAAGTAAGTGTACAGAGTTATAAAATTAATTTCATTTCCATTTGCTCTTCATTTAATCTCATTGCTGTCTAAAAGAAACATTTGAGATCTCGTTTGTCTTTCTTTCCTCTGGGACTTGTTTCTGTCTCTTTCTCACCTTATTTTTGTCTCCTTAAACAGCCAGAAAGAGAAGGGTTCATTCCTCATTTTCTGCTATATTTACAGCAATGTGTTTGTGTTTCCATGCATATGTGTTTTATGTATCAGTTCTGCGTTAAGACTCCAGTGTCATGCTGCGACCACACCTGCATCTTCTAATGTGTGTTCAGCTCTTCATCCTGATTCATTGTCATTGATTCAGCTGCCAGGGTATTAAAAAAACCCTATTACATCATTCACCTTTGCAGCAGCTTTGCTCTGCACCAGCCTCCCCATTCATACCAATCAGCTCCATTAGCTAAAGTGCTCGAAGAGTGCACACACTCTGTGTGTGTGACTATTTCAAGACAGAATGACAAATACAGCATGGACACACAGCAAATTTTAGATCGAATGTTATACTATGTCGAATGTTATCATGTTATACTATACAGCTACAGTGCCTTGCGAAAGTATTCATACCCCTTCATTTGCTTCACGTTTTATGTTGCTGCCTTAAGTTAAACTGCTTTAAATTACTTTTTTTCCACATCAGTCTACACTCCATACACCATAATTGTAAAGCAAAAAAAAAAAATGTTTTTTAACATCTTTGCAAATTTATTAAAAATAAAAAACTAAAATGATTCCATTACATAAGTATTCATACCCTTATCTGGGACAGTTGAAATTTAGCTCATGAGCATTCATATTGCTTATAGATGTTACTACACTTCGAATGAAGTTAACCTGTGGCAAATTCAATTGAATGGGTATGATTTGGAAAGGAACACACATCTTAATAAAAGGTCTAACAGCTGATAATGCATTTTAGAGCAAAAACCAAGCCCTGAGGTCAAAAGAACTGCCTGTAGAGCTCAGAAACAGGTTTGCGTCAAACCACACATCTGGGGAAGAGTTCAGAAAAAAAATTCTGCTTCATTGAAGGCTCACAGAAGCATGTAGTCTCTGTTACTCTTAATGGAAGAAGTTTGAAACAACCAGGACTCTTCCTAGAGCTGGCTTCCTGGCCAAACTGAGCAATTGATGGAGGAGGGCTTTGGTTAGTGTGGTGACCAAGAACCTGGCCACTCTAGTTGAGCTCCATGATCATATGTGGAGACAGGAGAAACCTACAGAAGGACAAACATCACTGCAACACTCCACTGATCTGGGCTTTATGCCGGTGTGGCAAGACTCAATCCTCTCTTCAGTGTAGAAACATGAAAACACATTTAGAATTTGCAAAACAGCACCTAAAGGACCCTCAGACTGTGAGAAACAAGATTCTCTGGTCTGATGATCCTCAATTCCAAGCATCATGTTTGAAGCAAACCAGGCACTGCTCATCACCTGCAGAGTACCATCCCAAAAGTAAAGTGTGCCGGTAGCAGCCTCATGCTGTGGGTCTGTTTTTCAGCAGCAGGGACTGAGAGACTCATCAGAGTAGAAGAGAAGCTCAGTGCACCAAAATATAGAGATAGCCTTAATGAAAACCCAGTCCAGAGCATTCAGAACCTCAGACTGGGCAGAAGGTTCACCTTCCAAAAGGACAATGACCCTAAGCACACAGCAAGAGTGGCTTATAGACAACTCCGTGAATGTCCTTGAGTGGCCCAGCCACAGCCTGGGATTGAACCCAATTAAACATTTCTGGAGAAACCTGAAAATGTGCATCTGCCCCCATCCAACCTGACAGAGCTTGAGAGGTGAAGAGGCGAGGAGAAGAATGGCAGAAAATTGCCAAATGCTGATGAGTAAAGCTTGACACATCAAACAAAAAAGACTTGAGGCTGTAAAGGTGCTTTAGCTAAATATTTACTTAAGGGTATGGATACTTATGCAATGTACTTCAGTTTTTTATTTGTAATAAATTTACGAAGTTCTGACAGTTCTGTTTTGCTTTGTCAATATGGTGTATGGAGTCTAGATTGATGTGGAAAAAAAAAAGTAATTTAAACCAGTTTAACATAAGGCAGCAACATAGAAAAACATGAAAAAAATGCAGAGATATGAATACTTTTGCAAGGCACTGTATATTGTGCATTCAGGATGACATCAAGCCCTCTTGAATGGATGTTCTGGAATGATGCAGATATTTCCGTGTGAGGTAATTTCTGGAACACAATAATTTGCAATATACAAAATAATATACAAAATAATTAACAAGTGGATAATAAATGCTTCTCATGGGTTACAATGATACCTGTTTTACATGTACACTGAAAAAAATTATACTTAATTTAAGGTAAGTGATTGCAAACAATTTATTTTAGCTACATTTAAATAAACAAATTTAGTTGAAAGTTAGTCAATAAAATTTGACCTAAATGTACCTAAAATAAATTGATTGCAACCACTAACCTTAATTTTTTTTTTGTAAATTCAATGAATTAATTTTTTTTCAGTTAAAGTTATCAGTTTTTTATAACGTTCTACTAATCTGCAACATTCCTTTACCTGCTATAGATTATAGCATATATAACATATACAGTGGGTACGGAAAGTATTCAGACCCCCTTAAATTTTTCACTCTCTTATATTGCAGCCATTTGCTAAAATCATTTAATTTCATTTTTTTCCTCAATGTACACACAGCACCCCATATTGACAGAAAAAACACAGAATTGTTGACATTTTTGCAGATTTATTAAAAAAGAAAAACTAAAATATCACATGGTCCTAAGTATTCAGACCCTTTGCTCAGTATTTAGTAGAAGCACCCTTTTGATCTAATACAACCATGAGTCTTTTTGGGAAAGATGCAACAAGTTTTTCACACCTGGATTTGGAGATCCTCTGCCATTCCTCCTTGCAGATCCTCTCCAGTTCTGTCAGGTTGGATGGTAAACGTTGGTGGACAGCCATTTTTAGGTCTCTCCAGAGATGCTCAATTGGGTTTAAGTCAGGGCTCTGGCTGGGCCATTCAAGAACAGTCACGGAGTTGCTGTGAAGCCACTCCTTCGTTATTTTAGCTGTGTGCTTAGGGTCATTATCTTGTTGGAAGGTAAACCTTCGGCCCAGTCTGAGGTCCTGAGCACTCTGGAGAAGGTTTTCGTCCAGGATATCCCTGTACTCATCTTTCCCTCGATTGCAACCAGTCGTCCTGTCCCTGCAGCTGAAAAACACCACCACAGCATGATGCTGCCACCACCATGCTTCACTGTTGGGACTGTATTGGACAGGTGATGAGCAGTGCCTGGTTTTCTCCACACATACCGCTTAGAATTAAGGCCAAAAAGTTCTATCTTGGTCTCATCAGACCAGAAAATCTTATTTCTCACCATCTTGGAGTCCTTCATGCGGGCTTTCATGTGTCTTGCACTGAGGAGAGGCTTCCGTTGGGCCACTCTGCCATAAAGCCCCGACTGGTGGAGGGCTGCAGTGATGGTTGACTTTCTACAACTTTCTCCCATCTCCCGACTGCATCTCTGGAGCTCAGCCACAGTGATCTTTGGGCTCTTCTCCCCCGATAGCTCAGTTTGGCCGGACGGCCAGCTCTAGGAAGGGTTCTGGTCGTCCCAAACGTCTTCCATTTAAGGATTATGGAGGCCACTGTGCTCTCAGGAACCTTAAGTGCAGCAGAAGTTTTTTTGTAACCTTGGCCAGATCTGTGCCTTGCCACAATTCTGTCTCTGAGCTCTTCAGGCAGTTCCTTTGACCTCATGATTCTCATTTGCTCTGACATGCACTGTGAGCTGTAAGGTCTTATATAGACAGGTGTGTGGCTTTCCTAATCAAGTCCAATCAGTATAATCAAACACAGCTGGACTCAAATGAAGGTGTAGAACCATCTCAAGGATGATCAGAAGAAATGGACAGCACCTGAGTTTAATATATGAGTGTCACAGCAAAGGGTCTGAATACTTAGGACCATGTGATATTTCAGTTTTTCTTTCTTAATAAATCTGCAAAAATGTCAACAATTCTGTGTTTTTCTGTCAATATGGGGTGCTGTGTGTACATTAATGAGGAAAAAAAAGAACTTAAATGATTTTAGCAAATGGCTGCAATATAACAAAGAGTGAAAAATTTAAGGGGGTCTGAATACTTTCCGTACCCACTGTATATATAGGAATGTTGCAGATTAGGAGAACATTATAACTTCAGATCTAAAGGAAGTATTCTATTTGCATAAAGAAAACTTTCCTGACTAACGAACAGAGAAAGTCAGGATGTCCATTCTGGGAAAGTTCTGAGAAACATAATGTTAGCAGAACAAAAATTGTTAGCTGAGGACTGAGCTGTCCCAGGGTTTTGTGTAATGTGATAAATGGGACTGGGATACTACAATCCATTATGTTTAATACTATAACTGTTTATTTACAGTAATGGTGTGTGTGGCAGGACAAGCACAAACTAATGATTATTTACTGAAGCAATATCACAAGTGTTTGGCGTATCCTAAATCAACACAGCTGGGATTCTGTCGTGGACAAGCTATACATTTATAAAGTTCAGTATGCAAGAACTTAATATTGTGTAACTTACATTTTAGACATAACATTGCCAGCTGCTCTGTCTGTTTTGCTCCGCAAAAAGTTATCAAACAAAGTAGCTGCAGAGCTGCTCCAGTGAATCGGATGAATGAATGATTCAAATGACTCACTCATAAAAACAGTGGCTGAAATCGCAACAGCGGCGGACTTACATACTGTTAACTAATTTTGCAATGTCTGTATATGGGAGAAATAGTCAAAGTAATAGGCCTATGTTAGTATGCTGTTCAGCTAACTTCACTAAATAAGCGTTTTGAACGAATCGGCTGGGTGAATGATTTAAATGACTCACTCGTGAAGTATTTAATTCTTAAATGAATCAACGAATGAATGAATGATTCAGTGATTCTCTCGTAAAGACAGTCACTTGTCGCCAAGAGTGATTAAAAATCCCCACCACTAAAGCATAGACCAAAAGTCTGTCTGGAACACAGACGAGCAGAGTAATACAAACAGTGTTATATATTATACATGTGACAAATATGACAAGTCCAAAAAACAATTTGAGGATCAATACACCCTCTCTATGTAAATTTCCATTAGGCCTATAGAATCTACAGGTTAAGTAAACTCAAGAGGAAAGCACTTTTATGGTAAGTTGTGACTGGCCTTTTAAGAGCACCTTTAATCATATTCTGGCAGAATTTTGGCATACGATCAGCATCAGGGTCATAATATGATGATGCCAGAGTGGGCTGCAGCAGGGTCATCCAGAAATGTGGGTGCCGCCCATCCTGCAGCGTGACTCAGAGTTGGTTTATTAGATTAAAAGAGGCTGAGCTCCTCATCAGTCGCCCATCGTCTGCCCAGTGCTCATGGTAACAACAGGACAGAGAGAGAGAAAGAATTTCCACATGAAGATAATTGATTGATTTATTGATTGATTAATTTTGGGCTGTGCATGGCATTTAGGCCTGTTTTGTTTCTGTTCATCTCTTTACACAGAACATCACGTACTATTGCACTCATAAACCTTTACCAAAATATGTAGCATACCTTCTCCATATTGATTTTACATGTAGCAAATAAATGCAATTTAAATATACCACAAATTAATATTCAAATTACAATTGAGCTTACGAAAATAGCATGCATTTTTAGGTTTCACACAAGTGATTCAAGAATTTTCTTCATGCATCTGACTCTTTCTTAAATAGCACTGAACTAATCAAATATTAATTACAGTAAAACTGCAAATGTAAAACATATGCTTGACATTCATGTTACCCTGTTTTGCTTATTTTAATTTCTCTCTGCGTACCCAATAAAAATATAGTCTGACGGGACTGACTTGTGGTTTCATGTTGGAAAGATTTTTATGCTTTTAAATTATTAAAGTAACATCAAAGCTTTCAAATATTGCATTTTAGAAGAAAAATATCTTTACACATAAAATCAATGCGGTACAATGCAATGAACTGTAATTTAAACAATAAAATAGTCTACTTTCATTCACATGCTGTAAACACACACAGCAATGAAGACTGCAATACCCACGGAATTTCCAACACACTGACACACTTTCCTCATCAGCTAATATATATATATATATATATATATATATTAGCTGATGAGGAAAGTGTGGAGTGGGGGGCGGGTGTGTATATATATATGCACACACACACACATACACACACACATCTAGTCAAGTATTCCCAACTCAGTTTCATTTTCCCAAGAGCACAGTCTTCCCTAGTGTGTGTAACCGCTCAAACATCTGTGATTTTGTACATTTGATATTGTGTGATTCAAACACAAGCCTCATTAAAACAGATGGTGTCTCAGTTTTTGGCAAAAACTCTTTGCAGATGTTATATTGAGTATTTTTCAAGTAACATGCCCTCATTCCGTAATAAAGGAAAAGTTAATCCAAAAATCAAAGTTCTGTCAACTCTCCCTCATGTCAGGCCAAACACGTATGCTGTTCTTTCCATGGAGCACAGAAGGTGATTTTTTTTTTTAAAGAATCTTCACACAGAAGAATTGTTTAAAAGTCATTATAATGTAATTCCAGGACCAATATAAACAAATACAAATAAAATACAGATGTGTGTCAGTTTTGACAGAAATACATTGACATGTATTGACATCTAAGAGGTCTGTGTTCTGTTGCAGCACATTATTGTGAGGAACATAATGACAATGCTGTTGGTCAAACCTCTGAAGCAGAGATGGGTCCATTCCAGTGGAAAACGCATAAAGATGAACTCCCAGTATGACTGCACTCTGGGCGTATTTTCCTGTAAGATGTAATCTCATTGGTAAAGTGCGTCCCCAGTGCAGCCAAAGTAGGTCACAGACATTTACTATGGCCGTAACTGTTTATTTTCAGTGTTCTGCTATATGGCAATAGGCCGACCGGATCAAAGCAGACATAGTTAAAGTTTAAGCTCTATCTATTGTGCATTTACAAGTATGAAGTTCAGGGACTTTAGTGGGGATTTTGTATTTGTACATCTAGTTGGAGCAACATATAATACTGTAAATATAATTTATGCATGAAAATTAAGGATAAGTAAAGGAATTAATCATTAAGAGAATGATTTTAAAAAAAGAGTGTTTTTGCAGAGATGCCATAGAACCACTTCAGTGAACGTTCCTTAAAAGAACCGTTTTTTTCTTAGTGTGAAGAACATTTTAATCTAAAGAACCTTTTTCTACTATAAAGACATTTTTGTGCAATGTAAAGGTCAAGGGTTCTTCATGGAACCATAGATGCAATAAAGAACCTTTATTTATAAAATTGTAAAAAAGAAAAGATAAAATCGGTGTCTGTCTTACTGGTGTTTTCAGTAAAAAGGGAATGTACACATTGATCTTCAAAGTGATGCCTCTAGGCCACTTCAGTAGAGGAAGCCAGAGCCATTACCATAGTTTCAGAAAACTGTCATTTCCTGTTTAACAGCAAACAGGTTGAAAGTGGTTAAAAGGGTCACTGGAAATCAACCACAAGGAAAATATCAAATTAATAATGCAGGACTGGAGTAATAATAATATAAAGCTGAAAACTACTCAAGAAAAACAAACGTGCAATACCTGTATTTCTTCTGCCAGAGGTTTGATTATTACTTATAAGACCACATATGTTGCATATCTGCTTGTAAATGAATAATTTCTGCCAGCTGTACAGAAAAAGCGAATTGTTTAAATCTGATTCCACTTTATTTCGGGGTGAATAACTACACAATAATCTGGCTGACTTACTTTTGTATAAACAACACAGAGTAATAAAAGAGTTTTTTTCCCCCTCCTTTTCCTCCTCTTTTCTTAGGGCTCAGAGATTGCGAAAGAATGGCTTTGGGATTGCCTGACTTTTTTTCCACATCCAAACATTGGGACCCCTCCCAAATTCCTGTAACCTCTAGTCCACATACGTTCCCCGAAAGTGTGGTGGGACTGAATTCTAGGTAACCTCTGGAGGAGTTATGACTCATTCCTCTGTTAAGGATCTCTCACATGAGCCATGGCAGTGGAATGCATTACATCAATGCATCATCCTGAAACTAGTTCTAAGGGAGAAGCCATTCATAGAAGGACAAAAATGTAATTGTAAAAAATAGCAAATATTTTATATATAAGAAATACATATTTCATAGGAGAGTGAGATATTTAATTGACTTTAAATGTAATAAAATTTTTAATTTCGTAATTTAATTTATGTTATGGGTGAGTGTCTTGGACATGTACATCAGAGACTTATAAACATGTCTGAAAATAGTAAACACAGACAAGACAAGGAGAGCTTATAAAATCATGGTAAAAATAATTACAGCTAAAAATAATATTAATTTTTAAAAATTAGGCCTATATTAAGTATGGTAGACTTTTTTTCTTTTACAGAAAATATGTTTAACTGGTAAATATTGTTAATTTCTTTTAATTTTTGCTTCCTCGCCTTTGTTCCATATCTTTGGTGTGTACTTGACAGGAAATTCAACAGTTTCTGTACTAAAGTTTCTGTATGACAACTGTCATAGCACCCCAGGAACCGGAAGTCCGGTGTTTTACACAGACAGCACATGTTCCACACGAGCATGTGAATCAGCGCGGGGCTGTACTGGAAAAAAAGGGGGTGAAAAAAAGCAGAAATCCCGTCGATTTAGGGGGGTAGTGGGGCTTTTGGGGTCCAGACTCAGCTGCCTTTGCTAAGCCGATTATTTTAAATAATCCACATTCAGAAACCAGTGAACAAAGTAACGTTATGACAGCTTGCTATTTAAATGACTTGTTTAGGCCTATCTTTTGAATGATTCGAATGAAGAATGTGTTAGAATGAATGAAACCCTGGAACCAGCACACAAAAATGTAAAATCTGTCATTAACTTTAAGGTATATTTTTTGTATTTTTGTATTTTTTTTTTTTGTACTATTATATGAACAATTCGTCTGAGAGGGATATATTTTTAATGAATTGGTTCTGATTTGTTGACGAACTAAACTGGATGATTCTGTTGCATAAATAGCACGCTAATTAAGTTAATTAATTTACTAATTAACTAAGTTAATTTTGAGTCTGTTCCTCCCACAATGCTACATTATGAATTAGAATATAAGAATTCAGAATATAAACGAGTCGTGTGGAAGTATAGTTATGATACTGAAATTGCCTCCGTTTTGAAGGTTCTGTCACCATTTATTGCCAGCCAGTGCATGGAAGAGACCAAAAAGGACAGAATTTAACATTCCTCCCTTTGTGAAAGTAAAAGAACAACACGAGAGTGGGTAAATAACATAATATTTATTTTTGGGTGAACTATCTCTTTAATATATATTCGCATTTGCTTTGTGTACGCTGCACCCTTAGTCTCCGCCCACCGATACTGCGCCACGCCCAGACCGCTCTCGGGGTCTCCCTGCTGATGAATAATCATGAGGGGAAGTGGGCGGAGCCTCGCATGTGACTTAGGCGTTGGGTCATATTGTCCGCCCGCCCCCCACTCCAAGTATTAATTTACATTTCTAAGGGTCCTGTCTACAACTGTTTCCAAGAGAGAAAAAACTGATTTAACAGACACACCTTAATAACAGGAGAGATGAACTGATGTCTTTCCTTCTTCTGAGGTTCATCTGAAGTCACTTGCCACAGAGAAGTATCGCTCAGGACTGATTTGAGGTATGTGTGTGTGTGTGTTTGAATGTGTTTCTGTTTTCAGGACGCTTTGCATCAAAACGCGTTATTTGTCGTAGTGGAAATGAGACGCGCGTTATTGGAAACAATGTTTATGCACACAGTCAAGTGATACATTGATTATATAGTAAATGTATCAGACAATAGATCAAACAATGAGCAACAGAACAATAAAGCGCTCAAATCACGCGCTTCAGAACAATGGCAAACAAATGTTTGAAATAATGAAAGTAGGCGCGTTTTATATTACTCTGTGCACAAGTTAAAATAATTACGTATTATTTTTGTTTAAATAATCAGTTATTAATATTTTTGAATAGTACACTTAGTACACCTATGTAAATGTAATTCATTAGATAAATACATAAATTGTCTATATATATATATATATATATATATATATATATATATATATATATATAGCCTATATATTTGTATGAGTTCATCAAAAAATAATATAGATTACTTATTTCTGTTTAAAATATTATTTTTTATTTTTGCATTCTAAACAAAGTGCTATTTTTATTTATTTATTTATTTATTTATTTTTAAGAATAATGCATGCAGGTTGAGTAAAAAAAAGTATAGAGTAGTTCAGTCAGCAATTCCAAGCACATGGGACGTGTCATGTCTTGTCTTGTCATGTCTTCCTGTCTGTAGAACAGTGTCTCTCATTTACTGTCCGAGATTTTCATTAAGTTTATTTTGTCTTCTTTATATGTTAGACCTTCTCATTTACTATGCGAACTATAGAGGAGCTTAATAATATTTGTATATTAAAAAAAAAAAAAAAAATATATATATATATATATATATATATATATATATTTTTTTTTTTTTTTACTGTAAATATCACGTCCAGACAAACACAGTCTGAGAACATATTTCACAGTGACTGTGACTAAGATCAGGTTATTAGTAGAGATGTTGCAGTATATGTTCAGTATGATCATATTGAAATGGGTTTTCTATATTGGAGGGGATGTTGGGGGTAGGGAGGGGTTGGTTCTGATCACATGTGTTTGCAATTTGGAGGCTATTTTGTCAAACGCCTTACATCTGTTTTTTGATCTTTGAACCAGTCCCCCCACTAGTGCTAGTAAGTCTTCCCCTTTCTGTTTGCATATCTCTTTGTTTCTTTCTCACACACACATTATCATTCTGTGTGTGGTTTCCGTTGTGTATAACCATGAATGCGACACATAGAAAGTGAGATAGAGAGAAAGACACAGAGTCATGACTTCAGACTTCCCGTACATGATGAGGCTTGTCCCTTGAGGACGGGTAGGACAGTGGAGTTGAGTGATTAGAGTTTCTCTGGGTAGTCACACGGTGTCCTCAACCTTAAAAAACAGCATTTTAGGTCATTAGTTGGTTACATTAGGTTGTTGCGTTAACATCCTGTCCTGACTATTCTAACTAGTACTTTCATATCAGCTCTTACTTGAGGGTCAGCCTAGGGTACATTCTGCTTCCTTAATCTGACCTTTCTCAATAAATTTCTTTTGAGATATAGAGGATTAAACTGTGGATGTACTTTGATGTGGTTATTAAAGCAAAAAGAGTTGACTAATATAATACAGTGTCTAAAAGAAGTGTATTATCAATGCATTTAAATATGAATACATTTGCTTTTTAATTTCTTGATAAACTGGGAATGTCCTTTTGCTGGAATTACAATTTCTTAAGCTATCTGGACACTGTGAGTCAGCAGCACGCTTAGGTCTAGACTGAATTTTGTTTACACTGCATATTGAGTGCATGCTGGCGTGCATTTATATGCAGCATATTGATTAACCTAATGAACATGTTGCTCTAGAGGAACTTCTTTCTCTTGTGGGACAGTGCCGCTTCTGTACACTTGATACACATTGATATGGATCTTTGTTTTGGTCCGTATGTTCACACGTGTGTGTGTGTGTGTGTGTGTGTGTGTGTGTCTCAGTGCTTCTCAATGTGCTTTGTTCTGTTACAGCAGAGCTGTTCTTTGACAGCTCTCTTTGTTTCCCACTTGTCTGCTCATTTATAACTCACACCTTCTCTTGTATCTCATATACATATTATAAATTATGATAATACATCATTTTAATATGACTACATATGTCGCACAAAGGATTCTGAGCTATATCAGCTCATTAAAGCATGATGCAATATGCACATAGGGTTTGAAATCATAAAGCGCGGAGTGCATGTTTATGTTCTTTGTTTCTCGTTTCCATGGATTTCCGCGGTGACGTTGACACCCAGGGGCTGGATTTGGAGCTGTTATGCTAAGTGGCTTGCGTTGATGTTTTGAAGAATGGGTCGGCGTTGAGATTTGTTGTTTGGTTGATAGTTTAAGACGGGAAATCGTAGAACAGATAGTTTGCATTCATTATTTTGTCAGATAGAAGTGCATACTGTGTTTTTGTTGGGGCATAAACAAAGAGTTTTGCCCTGAACCCGTTATTAATGTCTCAAGCGTCTTTGGCATAATGTTAGGTGAGAGGCAGAAGAGAATGGAGAAGTGAGATAATATGCAGTTACATGTGTCGGTTTGTTTTTAATGAACACATGCATAGAATATCTTGTGCATTTTGAGTAAGAGAAATCATCAGTGGGCAAATAAATCTGGGTTAGGATGGGATTCATTTAGCGTAATGTTTAACAGAATCGTAGTCTCATCATTGAATTAAAATGGTTTTAATTTCAGATTTGAATTATGATGTAGGAAATTGCATGTTGTTTTTTTTTTTGTTTTGTTTTCTTGTGGTTATAATTTGTGTAATTTATGCCATCATAAAAGCTTGTCTAATCTGTAGCATTTGCATGTTTGCCCATGAGTTTAGGTGTATGTTTGTGTGAATTATAGATCTGTAGTGTAATCCAGACACGGACAGCTGTCTGTAAATCCCTTAGTCGGATCTGACCAATAGCTGCTTGGCATTCTGTTGCTGACATTGATTCTCTCCCCTTTAAATCAAACAAAGAAACATGACAATCAGATACCTCTTCTTCTCTCTCGCCCCACGCAGTCCAAGAAAGCTCATAGGGCACAGGGAAGGTTAGACTAATGGATGCTCAGTCTGATTCATGACCACAAGATAAATCTTAGATCTAAATCAGGATGTCACAAACTCGAACGAAACATTCTGTCCTGTGGAACATTTCATATTGTCCTAATAGAAGCCCAAAGTGCTTGAGGAGTGACGTGTTATTGTAAATATAAGTAGATGTTTTGTTTTGTGAAGAAATGTTGCTAGGGAATGATGATACTAAGGTGTTCTAGGTGGTTCTGTGATGTTTTAGGTAGTGGTAGGGTGTTCTAAGTGGTTGCTAAGGTTGTTGCAATTTACTAGGGTGTTCTAGGTGGTTGCAACTTGCTAGGATGTTCTAGGTGGTTGCTAGGAAGTTTTAGATGATTGTTACAATGTTCTAGGTGTTTGCTAGGGTGTTCTGTCTAGGGTCCTAGAGAGTTGCTAGGGAGTTATAGGTGGTTGTAAATTGCAAGGATGTTCTAATTGGTTACTAGGATGTTCTAAATGGTTGCTAGGGTTTTCTAAATGGTTGCTAGGGTTTTCTAAGTTGTTCTAGTTGCAACAATGTTCTAGGTGGTTGCTGGGTGTTCTAGGTGGTTGTAAATTCCAAGAATATACTAGGTTTTTACTAGGGATGTGTGCTACGACTAATTTGACTGTCGTTTAAACGGAAGTTTTGTGTCCGAACTGAAGTCACAGGCACGCAGAGAGATAACTACAAGCAAGCAGACAGTTTCGAAAAGACGTGCGGATGGGATCATGGACTGCAGCGGCGGGTTGTAGTGTATGACATGATTGACATTTGTTGGCTTTGGCTAGCCTCCAAGCAAACGCATACGTGCCTGTATTGAATATGATTACGCATCGCTCCAGTAGAGTTATTGTAAGCCAATTTGACATTACACAGTTTTCACAAAACTTTTCAGTTTCCTTCTAATTCAAAATAATCCCACACCTTGCTGATTCTTCGCGTGGTCATTTTCGAGCTCGGCGCAACTGACATGAAGAAAACGCATGTGAGGTCTGAAGTAAAAATTTAGTTTCTGCCCAGATACGCTTTTAAAAATATTCATATATTTAAATATTTTGATATGTATTCTTTTTCAAAAGTTTTATTTTAACTTGTTATTTAAAGTGTTTTAAATGTAACGTTAAAATTATGGTAATTTGAATGATAAAATCGTTTTTTTTTTTTTTTTTTTCTCTCGTGTAATCGACTAATGTTTTCATTGTCGACTAGCAGGAGCTGTACCGTTTAGTCAACTAGACCCGCACATCCCTAGTTTTTACTAGAAAGTTCTAAACAACTGCTATGTTCTACGTTTTATGTTCTAAACAACTGCTGTTCTAGGTTTTAAATAGAATGTTCTAAACAACTGTTAAGATGTTCTAGGTGGTTGCAACTTATGGTGTTGTAGGTGGTTGCTTCAATTTTTTAAATGGTTGCTAGGGTGTTGTAGGTGGTTGCTAGGTGGTTACTTACACCTGTTTTATGAACCGTCTTGCAACAATTGTTGGTCTGATTGCTGTTCAGCAAGCAGCATGATTTAAGGTATCATTAATGTCCATAGCACCGATGGAGCAGAAGTTGAATAGTACTTCCCTTGTTTGAGTAACAGTAATAGTGTTACTTCCCTTATCAAGTAACACTAGTAACAAACCCTGCTGTCTGTTTTTTAGCTGACACACAAATGTCATACAGACACCTGTAGTGTTTTTTTGTCAGTCAGGTTAAATGCATCTGTCTGTGCAGGCAAACAGTGCTAGGTCAGCAGTCTCTTTGATGGCTTATTCTCTTCATCACGAAGGCAGCAGTTGGCTTTTGGTTTTGTCGCCCCTGCGAGAGGAGTATTGCAGTTTTTAGACTGTCCTGTATATACGTCCTCTGTATTAAATTGCTTAAAATTGTGGATTGTGTGTTTTTATGACTTTTTGTCATGTTAAGTCATAGTAAAATGGAATAGGATAGCAGATGATGAGGGAATGAGATCTAGTTATGACGAAAGATAGATTCGAAGTCATGTTGCCCACATGGGCACCATGGATCAATGTGTCAATCTAGTGTGGTTTTTCATTACTTGAAATCATTAGTTAGTAATCCTAAACGTTGCATCCTTATACATGCATTCACACACGTCCCCAAACATACATTAGCACCTCTCACATGCCCCTTTAACGTAAGCCCTGACCCAGCAGGTGCTGGCCACAGCTGAGCAGAATCAATGGCCCCTCTGTTCCGCCCTCTTTGTTCTATAGCGCACAGTTGCTGGATCCCTCATATACATACTCACACACACCTGACCCGTTCTGGACAGTTGCTGCACCCCCCTGATCTAGTCCCCATATGGACTGGACTGGGGGTTTAACGGTGACCTGAGCATGAAGATGCTTGTTTAGGTTTAGCTTAAACCGTTTGACTTAAAGGGATAGCTCACTCAAAAATGACAATTCTGTCATCATTTACCCATCATTATCAGCCTCATGTCATTCCAAATGTGTGTGGATTTATTCTGCAGAACACAACAGAAGGAATTTGAATCTTTTTTTTTTTTTTTTAATCATTCAAAATTCAAAATACATTCTTTTGTGTTCCATAAGGAAATCATACATTCATACAGAATGACATGAGGGTGAGTAATTGATGACAGATTTTCATTTTTGGGTGAATTATCCCTTTAAGACCAGTAAGATATTTTGAGTTTTTTTTTATAATACAGGCAAATATCAAATAAAAACAGCTACTGATCTCTGCTCTAATCAGTTTACATACACATGTATTCTGTCACTATGTTTATATTGCAGTTATGATCATACTACAGCGTTTTTTTTTTTCGTAGTCAGCTACTATCCAAATATACATGACAATATGTAATCAAATATTTACAGAAATAAATATTGATCATTGTTATTTATTAATGGAATATTGCAGTGTTTGTAATAAATAATATTCACTCATAAACTGTACATCATACGAGAAAAAAGACACTCACAAATTCCATTTCATGCCAGCTTTGAATGAATGATAAAGAGTTTCAGCTTTGTATTTTAGAGCAAGTGCACAATGCTGAATCCATTTGTAGTTTGATTAATGTGTATACACCCTGGATTAAATATTGCAATATTGTTTTAATCTGACTGACATCAATCTTTTAAATGCATGTAAACTTTATAGATGCCTGTATGCCATATATCTATTTAAAAAGTTTTAAGATGCTGTCATATTCACTGTGTCTCTATTAGAAAGACTTTGCAGGTTCATCACATTCCAGTGTTGTGACAACATGGTGTTGCATTCACTGAATAATCTCTATTCATGCAGTATCTCTTCTTTGGAGCTTCCTTTCCGTAGGCCTCTCTAACAACACACACGCACACACACATACACAAAGCCAACACAATTGATAATACCAGCACTGTACATTCAATTAATTGCGGTCTTATTTTACCCTCACTTATGACCGTCATAAGATAGGTTTTATACTCATTTGGTGTTTGGTCACAGCTAAAACAGAATCAAGTGAAGACTTGAAGCAGCAAGAGCAGAAAACATTTCAGGTGAATAAAAAAAAGACTTGTGGTGTTGGTGGGTGAAGGTAACAGGAAGTCGGTTTTTCCTTTATAGTTCGCACTAAGCCCCCACAGAATTGATAAGAGGCACAAATGAGTGTGTTTATCAGTAGGAGGTGGTGTGACGAATGTTTGAACACAGATATGTCGAGATTGTGTGATCTCTAGCATCTAGTAAGTTGTGACCCACACAACCAATTGAGAGAGCGAGTGAGTATATAAATTTAGGTTATGCACTAGTCTTTCTTGTACATGATATCATACATGATAGATTTGTATCTGTTGGTACTTTGGTACAGTGCAATAAGACAGAATACCAGATCACATATTCAAAAAAGTGTTAACCCATGAATAGCACCTAAATGTGTAATTGGTGAGGACTTTTTTTTTTTGCCTCAGTGGTGATACACTGTCAGACAATGTCTCCTTTTAGTCATTTTGTGAAACTATTTAAAATATATATATTTTTTTACATTTACATCTTTAAGGCCTTTAAACAGGTGAAATCGTGAGAAATTAATCTTCAAAGTGACAAATCATGACAAAGTTGCTTAATGTGGTCACGGTTGGTGAGGAGGACAAAAACTCAAGTTAACATGGAAAAAAAGCTTTGTTTGCCCTAATATTTTGTTGTATCGTTTTTGACACCTTATTTTGTCACGGGTCAGAGAGAGTGTAAAAATGGTCACGGAAAGCTAAATTATGACACTTTGTTCAAAAAACATTGACTAACATTATTAGCTAACATGGAGAACAATGAAATGATTAAAGAAAATGCATAATATGACTCTCTTATGGAGAAAAGACCTGGAGACTTCCATTTGTACCTGTGCACTTGCTCACATAAATGTTTCCTTTTCCCAGTGTGCAGCAGTGACCTGACATCTCATCACATGACCTAATTCTCTTGTGGGTTACTTAAGGTCAGACTTTGAAATGCCAGAGGTCTTGCCTTTACTCAGACCAGGAAATTAAAATATTTCCAGACCAGATCTTTCATCCAGATCCAAAATGTGATGTTTTGCCATATTGTACGTCAACAACATTTCAGTAATCAATCCTATTGAATTATTGACAAAGTGTTTTGTTTTTGTCATCCATAGCCACCAGAGAGCAGCACAAATAAATTTTATTTTTATTTTTAGTTCAGCATGAGAATGTTTCAGTCCAGATGCATTGTTCTCTTTTTGACCTGATTCATGTGTTTATTACTGTATATCAGAGCTCTTCTCCACAGCAGCAGATAGGCTACACAACCCCCACAGCAATGCCCAGGTGCATCCACAGATGGCATGAGTGTTGGTGTTTTGTCTCAGCATTGGCATATGGACTGAATCAGTTTTTATTGCAATTTGACTGTAGTGTAACAGAGTTGTGCTTTATACAAGTGACTTGTTTTAATTATTTGGACAATAGGTAGTAGTTTAGGCTTCAATCCTTTTGCTGTGGAGTCCAATGATTGTTTGTTTTTCATTTGAATGCCCAGTTTGGTGGAAATGATGCAAGCAGTTTAATGCTAATAAGATGAAGTGTCTAACCTCTGACCCTTCAAGAGGAGCCCATAAATGTTTATTTCTTTCTCTTTCTCTCCTCTGTGCTGTGGGAAACCCCTTAGTTTATGAGTTTTAACATTTTCCATTGGCCCAGCTAAGGAAATGGATGAGATTCAGCTTAAAAATCAGTTTAGGATGAGTGTGACTGTTTTTGCTATTGTCTTCTACCTTTTCTTAGTGAATTGTTTTGGATATTTAAAATATATATTGAAATACAGATTTAAAGAATTCAAACAATTTAAGCACTGTTGAAAGCATCTATTGCATAGAACATAACTATGACCATTCAATTAACGCAAGCAATTTTTAATTGTTTCAATCAATAATAACAATTAAAATGATTAAAAGTCACTTTTGTTAATTGAAATAAAGCTGACAATATAAAATTTAAATAATAGATGAGAACTTAAACTTAAAAAAAATGTAATAAACAATCACTAAAACTTAAAATATATAAATACTGTAATAGTATATGAATAATATCAAAATAACACTGTTTTTAACTCATGCCTCAGTTTGTTAAAACAAGCAAAATTGTATTTACTGTATACTTGCTCCATAGATTGTAATGTGTAATTGTCAGTCCATTTGTTTGTGTAGACAGTTATGTAATTTTTGTGGGTACATTTAGCCAGGACTGTTCATTTACAGGATTACATGCAATCAGTTTCAGATCTCTAGCTGGTTAGTTGCAGCCTGATTCATTCCTATCAAGGGAAGACAGGCGGTTCATGAGAAAATGAGGGGGAGAAATGAATCGTCTGGAGGACTGTTGATGCGAATTGATACCTCTGTGGTCTGTAATGAGTGTCGGGTGGGACGTGGAGTGGGGGATGGTCCGGAAAGCCTTGATTTATGCCAGAAATGAGGTTTAGTTGTGTTTAGAAAAGTGTGTGAGGAATTTCTTGTGTGAGTGTTAGGTTAGAACACGTTATGAAGAATAGGTGAAAGTGACAGCGCTACAGTGCCAGTGAAAGGGATTTTGGGATTGGGGAGGGGCTAATATACCCTCCTGCTGTGTGTAAACGGTGCCCAATAAGGGTCAGATGGAGCAATAGACTGCCAGCTGCTCCCTTCCTCCCTGCATGTCTCTTTCCCTAATGAGAGCGGAACAAAGAAGTGGCATCCTTTCCACCTCCTCCATCTCTCTGTGTGTGTCCCAGTGCTTGAGTCTCACAAATAGCTTATTTTTCATCTCCAAAATTTGACCAAAATGGCAAGGGATTTTTTTGAGTTTGTCTGTTTCCTGTTATTGCTGCCCCATGTCTTCGTCCAAGGTCTGTGTGTGTAGGCATTGGAGAGATGACTGGAAAAGGAAGCTGAGGGTGATTGATTAAGGTGCACCCGCCCTCTGATCTGTTCTTGTTGTAGGTCGTAAAATCACAAAACCAAATGCATACTTGGCCGTATTATTGAAAGTATTGCAGCAATCTATATTGAAATCCCCTGTCACGCTCACATTTCAAGCTTGTGATTTTTGGATGTCGTGTTTAAAACAACCACATGACTCTTAGCAAATCTGCACAAACAATGATCTAAGTATGTAAAGATTCTGAAGTCATAATGATGCTGCTGTGTGATCATTTACAGTAATGGTTAGTGCTCAGAAGGCGGTGTGGGTGATTTCCTTTATGCAGTTCTCCAGCTTTTTATTGTGGAAGTGTGTAGGCATGCGAGTTTGTGCAATTTTAAGGCGTGTGTGTGTGTAGGAGAGGGTTAATAAGGGCCATCCAAGTCATTATGAACTCTTTGAAATAAATTTGTTCCACCTTTCCAATGAACTCTTCTTTAGTGCTTTATAGTCATAATTATCAGTTTCTTGAATACCAGGAAATGCCGTTTCCAAATTATTACTAATAATTACAGTTCAAAAACTGTTTTCTTTTTTCATTATCACATGATCCTTCAGAAATTATTTTAATATGCCAATTTTTTTGTCAAGAAACATTTCTTATCATCAATATTGATAACCGTTGTGCTGCTAAATCAGTTTGTGGAAATTTTGTTTCCAGGATCCTTTTGACTTGAAAGGGAGAAAAAAACAGCATTTATTTGAAATGGAAATCTTTTGTAGCATTATAAATGTCTTTTACTGGCACTTTCGATCCATGCTGAATACAATATAAAAAAAAAAAAAAAAAGATCTCATATCGGATTGGTATTCTTTATAATGATATTAAGTGCACAATGTTTAACACACACTACCATTTTATTGTTAGTTCTGTTAGTGTTTGGGAATAATAAAGGCCAAGTTTCTGATTATCAAATAGGCATCATTGTTGTTTTTGCATCTTGGTACCTATAAATGGTCTTTTTGGATCAGAGAGGAAGTTTTGAATTGTAAAAGTTACTGCATGTTTTGATGTTGCAATGCAAACTGTTTCAGAATATCAAGGAAAATTAGTTTTGTCATGCTATAGGGGCGGTTTCTCCATTAGGGCGATTGGGCGACGCATCACCAAAGCGCGAAAGGGAGGGATTTTTTTTCTTTCACATTCAGTCACAGTGTTACGCTAGCTTTTACTCTTCTATGTTGTTTGTTCTGCCTCTGGAAATATAGTCCAATCAGCGTTGAGTCACGTTCTGTGTAGTAGCGCCCCTTTTTGGGCAATTTCTGTCAGACTGAGAATCGCCCAGAGTGTTCCCGCATAGACTTCCATACAAAGATGTTTTTTTTTCCAAACTGCAGGCACTGCAATGCAATCTCAATGGGTTCCGGGAGGGCTAGCACTAACGTGCTTTCGTCATCATGCGTAACCTTAACTTGTGCAGCGATTGGTCGGAACAAACTCAGTTTCCTTGTTTACATCTTAATAAAATATTTGAGCCTATATATTGATTCTCTTACAGTTTTTAAAAGTTGACATCAGATATTAAAAATCCAATTATTTCTGTATCCACACCCTCATTGTGTGTGCGTGTTGTAATCTGTGTACGGGATGAATTTAGATTCAGTTATTAACACTCGATCATTTTAGCCATATAGACCTAGCTGCATAACTATCGAATATTAAATAATTCGGAGCTGTAAATCTGTGCAATAGGTACGTGAGCACTTTTAAGGAGTAAAAGAGACCTTCACTGTGATTAATATTTTATTAAAGACTATAATAACTAGATTACTAAAAATCTAAAATGGGTATTCAGTAAAACCTATATAGTTCTATTTTACAGTGATTCCTTGTTCTTTTTAAAGGATTGAGTCACAAAACCAGTCATTTAGTTTGTGCATAGCCAAAAGTTTAAATAAAAATGTAGCAGAGAAAAGATATGAACATTTATTATCTTTATTTTTTATCCTTATCTTTTTGTTATACTGGGATAAATCATATCGGGATGTATGCTAAAATTTTTGGATGTGGTGCCCCACCTAGAAAATTTGCCACCAGCCATCACTTGACATATTGCCTAATTTTAAAGACTTACCATATAGATTCAAGTGATTTAACTTGATCTAACCATCTATTTCTTGAACTAACTTTAATTTTAAGTGGAGCATGAACAAAAGCACTGCAGCTTTTAAACATTAATGCAAATCTGGCTGATATGCATGATTGCCCATATGTATTGTGATGTTAAATGAAAGCTGTCCCCTCCATGTGCAAGTCTGTGTGCTGGAACAAGGTACAAGACTGAGGACTGGCAAACACCTCCAGTCCTACTTAATGACTGACTAGACGGTTTACAAGCATTCCTTTAGTACTTACATGCACAAACACAGACATGCATGCAGATATATGGTGTGATGCATCATTATCAATGCACAATCAGTATGAAAGTATATCGAAATGACTGGTGTGTTAATGCTCAGCCGTGGACACACCCGTGTGTTTAGTGTTGTGGTGGTCACCATAGAGACGTCTGTGCCCTGCGCAGGGTTGAAGAGTGCAGCTCTGTAATTAAAAGCTGGATGTGGGCCTTTTATTAAACGCACTTGTCCTGCAGGGCTGCCTTTGCAGAAACTTAGGCGTATAAGCAGTGCACAATCAATTCAGAAATTGTTGGTGATACTGTGGCATGAAGTTTGCAGTTTACACTATATTGTTTGTTTGAGCATTATTTATAGAAATGGTCAGTTACGTGCCTGTTAAAGTGATAGTTCATGCATAAAGGAAAAATCTGTAATTGTTTACTCAGTCTCATGTTGTTCCAAATCTGTATGACTGACTTTCTGCAGAACACAAAAGTAAAACATTATTTTGAAACATTTTTTGCAAGTACAGTGAATAAGGGATGAAGTTTTGAAAAGCGCTGTAAAAGTGTCATAAAATTGATCTATATGACTTGTGGGTTATGTTTAAGCCATATGATAAGTCTGTGAGAAAGAAACAGAACGAGAGTCTTTATTCACTGATAAGCTTATCGGTAACCACTTTGTGAAGAAAACAGAGAACTGAATCAGTCAGGCCGATTTAGTGAACTGACTCAAATGATTAGGAAGAACGATTTGTTCCTTAATTAGATATCATGATCATGAGTTCTCTCAAAAAAGGTGCAAGGAGAGCTAGGACAGATTTTCAGTGAATAACAAAATACATTTTGGGTTTATTCTTCATATAAAACTAACTTTTGAAAACTGGAATACAGCTGAAGTCAAAACATACACCTTGCAGAATCTGCAAAATGTTAATTATTTTACCAAAATTAAAGGGATCATACAAAATACATGTTATTGTTTATTTAGTACTGACCTGAAGAAGATATTTCACATAAAAGATGTTTACATACAGTCCACAAGAGAAAATAGTTGAATTTATAAAAATGACCCTGTTCAAAAGTTTACATCCACTTGATTCTTAATACTGTGTTGTTACCTGAATGATCCACAGCTGTTTTTATTTTTTGTATAGTGATAGTTGTTCATGAGTCCCTTTTTTATCCTGAACTGTTAAACTGCCTGCTGTTATATTTTTTTTCATTTAGTATTTCCCTTCAGAAGCTACAGAAGATGCTTACATGTTTCCCAGAAGACAAAATAAGTTACATTTACCCTGATCTTCAAATTCAAAAGTTTTCACTCCCTGGCTCTTAATGCATGGTTTTTCT
Organism: Spinibarbus caldwelli; assembly: GCA_039654775.1. Classification (NCBI taxonomy): domain Eukaryota; kingdom Metazoa; phylum Chordata; class Actinopteri; order Cypriniformes; family Cyprinidae; genus Spinibarbus; species Spinibarbus caldwelli. The sequence goes on along the minus strand of CM077238.1, from coordinate 8,487,149 downwards.
TTCCGGAGCATCAGTGAGCGCTTGAACCTTCTGTAATAGTTGCCTGTGAGTCCCTCAGTTGTCCTCAGTGTGAAAAGATGGATCTCAAAATCATACAGTCATTGTTAGAAAGGGTTCAAATATACAAAAATGCTGGAAAACCAAAGAATTTGTGGGACCTGAAGGATTTTTCTGAAGAACAGCAGGCAGTTTAACTGTTCAGGACAAACAAGGGACTCATGAACAACTATCTAAACAAAAAAACACATCATTCAGGTAACAACACAGTATTAAGAATCAAGTCAAGTGTATGTAAAAGGGTAATTTTTATAAATTCAACTATTATTTTCTCTTGTGGACTAAACATCTTTTAAATGAAATAACTTATTCAGGTCAGTACTAAATAAACAACAATAATATGCATTTTGTACGATCCCTCTTATTTTGGTAAAATAATTAACATTTTGCAGATTCTGCAAGGTGTATGTAAACTTTTGACTTCAACTGTAGTGCATTAGTCATATGGACTTTTATAATAATTTAATGATGTTTTTGTCATTTTGGAGATTCATAGCCTCAGTTATATTATATTGAAAAGAGCGTCCAGAAAGACCACAACAAAAAAAAAAGTCATACAGGTTTGGAAGAACATGAAGGTGAATAAGTATTGTGACAGAATTTTCATTTTTCAAAATGAAAAAAATTGCTCACCCTCTTGTTGTTCCAAACCTGTATGAGTTTCTTTCTTCTGAATATAAGAAGATATTGGTAATGTTGGTAACCAGTTGCTGGTAGCTAATGACTTCCATAGTGTTTTTTTCTCATACAATGGAAGTTAATGGGGACCAGCATCTGTAACAGTTAAAGGGATAGTTCACCCAAAAATGAAAATTCTGTCATTAATTACTCACTCTCATGTTATTCCAAACTCGTAAGAGCTCCGTTCATCTTCGGAACACAAATTAAGATATTTTTGATGGAATCTGAGAGCTTTCTGACCCTCCAATAGACAACAAGGGTCCTTACAAGATCAAGGTCCAGAAACGTAGCAAGAAGATCGGTAAAATAATCCATGTGACATCAGGGGTTCAACCGTAATTTTATGAAGCTACGAGAATGCTTTTTGTGCACAAAAAACAAAACAAAAAAACGACTTTATTCAAATTCGTCTCCTCCGCGTCACCCTAGTGCCATTTTGAAGAATATCCACTGAACGCAAACAGCGTATGCTCTTTTGTGTCAGCTGCGCCACACGGATATGTTGTTTTCGCTCAAATCAAAGTGTACGTACAACGTAAAAAACGTATCCGTGTGGCGCAGCTGACACAGAAGAGCATACGCTGTTTGCGTTCAGTGGATATTCTTCAAAATGGCGCTAGGGTGACGCGGAGGAGATGAATTTAAATGAGTTGGTTTTTTTTTTTTTTTTTGTTTGTGGACCAAAAGTATTCTCGTAGCTTTGTAAAATTACGGTTGAACCCCTGATGTCACATGGATTATTTTACTGATCTCCTTGCTACGTTTCTGGACCTTGATCTTGTAAGGACCCTTCCTGTTTATGGGAGGGTCAGAGAGCTCTCAGATTCCATCAAAAATATCTTAATTTGTGTTCCGAAGATGAATGGAGGTCTTACGGGTTTGGAACAACATGAGGGTGAGTAATTAATGACAGAATTTTCATTTTTAGGTGAACTATCCCTTTAACAGCATTCTTCAAAACATCTTCTTTTGTCTTTAACAGAAGAAAGAATCTCACAGGTCTGGAACGACTTGGGTGAGTAAATGATGACAGAATTTTCATTTTTAAGTGAACTGGCCCTTTAACTAGATAAGATCAGTGCACCTTGTTGACTTGAGAAATGAGACTTCTTGTTCTTTAGACTTTGTGAAACTTTAACATTTCAACACATTGCGATGTCAGCAGGAACTACTCTTCTGTTGAATCTAGAATGGAAGTTTGAGTGCAGATACAAACATTAAACAGCGGCCTTTGATGCACCACCGTCCACTGTCACTAAGGTGTTCTTCCTGAATGCATAATGAAATTACTGGTTATAATACTGACGTGATATACCATATGCATGTGCAAACATATCAGAATGGGAAATACTAAAGTTATTGTAATAAAACACATTCGTTGCAACTCATTTACGTGTATTTAAGCAGTGACCACAGTTAAACAGGCTGTCTACAAACATGGCCAATGAAGAGTTTGGGTTTTGTCCTTGAAGGGCTACACACTTCAAGCAGTGACATAAATTACCCTTGAGGCATTAGGATATGGTTGGAATGCCCTCATGTTGTTCTTTAAAATTAAATTACGTCATGACAAGAATTTTCATCACACATTGTTGGTGAGCATGACCTCTAATGGTCAATAGATGAACTGCAGCTTACAAAGTGTAATTTCACGTAGCACTTCTTTTACTCCGTAATAAACCACATTATCGGTATTGTAATTCTTTCATGGTTTGATATAAATGCAGCATGTCTTCTTTCATATTAATGGTTTTGCTTGTGAGCTGAAAACCTGCATCTTTACTCTAAATCAATCAATTCTAAATCAGTTTTGAAGGTTATAAGAAGATTATGAAAATTATACACACATTAACGTGTTAGAAAATAACACAAATTTATGACCGCCCTGAAATATTGAATGCTTTCCTCTAGCCCCATCACGTTCAATATTTTCCTTTTTTTAATAGCTCTAATCTCAAAGTTTATCCTATATATGGAAGCAGACCGGTGTGAATTTTTAAGGTGGGAGTGTTTTTGTCATTTTATTGATGTATGTTTGTGGCCACACTCTTTTATGTTCATATCTCAGGCGATAAAAGATTAAGCGGGCTGTTTGAGAGCTATTCTGCCAGGGGTGGGTGGGCTGTTAGGTAATAAACCATCAGGCGGAGCCAAAAGAGCTGTTTATAGAGTGCAGCACTCCGTCAGAGATACAGTGCTGCAGTTTCATCTAGCTGTGGGAAGTTGTGCTTCATATCCTGAGATTTTTAATAACACTCAAACGCAGAGATGACTACCATGTTCAGATACCCCGTGTTTCCAGTCCTTCCAGGTGAGATTTGGGGGTAATTTTTAGGAGAAATGACATGGAAATGCAGTTTTAGGCAAAGCAGAGTAGCACTTATTATAATATATTGTTTATATTAGTAGTAATTATTAGAATAGTTAAAGAAAAATACTCTGTTGACCTATATGTATTTAATGTATGATGGTTTTTGCTTGTAATTTCACATTGTAGGGATGTGTGTCACAATTTTATCAAGTGATGTGATCATGTTTATTCAGATATAGTTTATTAGCCTTTCAACTGATATGGAGCTGTGTGTTGAATGATACATGCTTGTTTGTTAGTGTAAAAATAATTACTAGTATCCGGCTATAAACAAATAACCATGTGAGATAACAGTCACATGGGTTCGTCATTCATCATCTGTTTAATGATATCAGAATAAACGATAAGATAAACCAGTGAAAGAGAGCTTTATTTGTTCTCTGATATGACAGTTTCAGTGAAACTAATAGAATGGCTTTCTCCTATATATCCTATCATTGTTATTGTTTTGAAAATTTGAAAGAAAGAAAGACAGAAATGGTTTTACCTGGAGAGCAGTCTCCCCTGATCATAATGGGATTATATGCACGTTATACAATAGTCTGTTATTTTGTCTCCTGTTTTTGACACTATGATTTGGGCTAGCTTTTCATTTTTTGTTTTTTATTTGATATTTTATATAATTTTTTTTATTTTTGACATTAAAATGCAAATATTCTAGGAAATATGCTTTATGCTTTTTAAACACTAAATTTGTCTAATATTTGTCACAATGTTTTTGTGGAGTGTGTCTAATTGTGTTAGTTGAACGTTTCTATGTCAGTAAACACTGATGTGTTGATTTGTATGTTGTTGTGATACAACTTATGTTTTTGCTAGGACTGTCTGTGTGTATGCTATTGATGTCTGAATAGAGCTTATAAATTAAAATTGGTTCAGTTGTTTTTGCTTCATTCATCAGATCAGTTGCTGTTTTTTATAAAAGGAAAAATGAAAAACATTTTAATGTAACTTCGAGGATAAATGTAGCACATTTTGTTTAGGTTGTAACAGATGTTAAAATTGATGTATTTATGTCTTTTTCTCAGGTCTGGACCAGACAGACATACCAGAGGGACTGTCCCGTGCGCGGAGCATTATGGCAGAGCCAGACTATATGGACGGTGATGGTGATGAACTCATTAAGCCCAAGAAGCTCCTGAACCCGGTGAAGTCCTCCAGAAATCACCAGGACCTACACAGAGAGCTTCTCATGAACCAGAAAAGGTGACGCACATACAGCCTACATTAGATCTGTTCTCCTACACTACATCTGTAACTTTCACTCACAATTTACTGTTTCTTTTTGGCAAATTATCTGAACATGCTGTGTGGACATGTGCCATTTATAAACTATTTTATTTAGGACTTTAAAGCTGAAACAGCCATCATTGCCTCCTTTACATGAATTTTAACTTCACATGACTTAAATTAACAAATTAACTTTACATTAGTTAATTTTGGTTTTATTCTATCTGTACATTGAGCAGCTAAAATTGTTTTATTATGTGACAAGAAAGAGTACCACAGAGTGATATGACCCGAAACTAGCAGGAAATGCAGTCATTATATTAAAATATTTGACCACATTTGATCACATTTGACCATTCAGAATCAAGTATTCTGTGATAAATGCCTGTATGACTTGTTATGAGTCATATAAAGATCAATTCTTGCTATTCCACTTTTGCATATTTCTCAAATGAGTTCTTAAAAAGTTACAGTCATTCTGAAAACTGATTCTACCCAGAGGACTTTCTGGATAGTATGAACGATTTCCCCCGTCAGATCTGTCTGTGTTTGTGTGCTGTATCTAGGCAGACAGGAACCAGAAAAAATTCACTGGAAACAATAAGTTTGAGTCACTCGTTTCAGTCCTCTCATTCTTTTTGGTGATGAATTGTGACAGCAAGGGTATACACATGCTCTCTATTATGTAAAGCAGTTTTTTCTTTTGCAGTTGGAAGTTATTAGGAAGAACCCTTGAGGATAGAAGTTGTTCTTGTAGCTTTGATGTGAATAAGAATGGATAAGTCACAACACAAGTCATTTATGTTGCAAGAAACACATAACACACACGCATTCTACCAGCATGATTACATAAACTCCTGCCCACTGGTTATCACCTCCCACATTAGTTGAGCATAAAGAGAAGAGTGTGTAGAATTCCTACAGACATCGGAATCCTCCGTTGAGGATTTATTCCAGTAATTCCCAATTAGGTGTATGTGTATACTTAAGCAGTTTCCAGGCAGTGCAGAAAAGATTTGAGTCTTCGTTATCTTATCTTGTTACAGATTTGTAAAAATGACTGTGTGGCTTGTGGGTGATATTTTGGACTTGTTGAGCTTCTATGGATTAAAATATACAACACAGAGACTGCGAATGACATTACTTTTGTTAAACATCCTATTTGGTTTCATTTTGTTGTAAAAACTGTATTTAAAAAAAAGTAAAAATTGCCATCATTATATTATTATTGATAATTAGTATTTTTTTTATATTTTAATACATTTAATAATTTTTATTTTTTTGTATTTTGTTTGTTTGCATATATTTTAAAATATTTGTTTATTTTAAATGTTTGTGTGTGTGTATACTTAAGTAGTTCTGTCAAACGATTAATCGCATCCAAAATAAAAGTTTTAGTTTACATTATATATGTATATTTACTGTGTATATTTATTGTGTATATATAAATACACACATACAGTATATATTTAGAAAATATTTACATGTTTATTCATTTATATATTCATATTCATATTTTATATTATATATAAATATATTCAATATATAAACATATTTTTTCTTAAATGTATACATGCATGTGTTTGTATTTATTTATACATAATAAATATGCACAGTATACACACATTATGTAAAGAAAAACTTTTATTTTGGATGTGATTTAATCTTTTGACAGCACTAATAATAAATGATTAATTATAAGTAACTTAATGATATCTAAATATAGTGATAATTTTTCTTGCCCAGGGATTGGAGATTAAATTGATCTTTTTAGCTACTTTTGGGGCAGTCATGGACTGTTCATTGTCCCTGTTAAATAAAATGAATGATCTAATGAAGGGGTATTAATAATGGGGCTGTGGGGTTACACAAGACCTAATCACTGCACAGGCCTGGAGATCATGAAGACCCTTGAGAAAGGGGGGTTATAATTTCAATTATTTTTTTATTTTTCCTTAAGATTTTAGTGAGTCTTACTTGATAAAGAGTGGGAAATTGAGTGTGTGTGCTTGTTTTGGTTTAGAAAAAGGGAACATCTCCATAATCTAAATGGGATTAGTTCCAGATGTGGTGCTCAGAGGGATGCTGAAAGATGTAGGGTTACATAAGAAGGATTACAGCATCCCCTCAGACTTTCCTCCCACCCTTTCTCTGTTCTCTTCTCTGACACCCACCTTCTGTCTGTCTGCCTCCCACCCTGCTGTACACTAACACTCAAAGTGTTTCTCTACACTCACAATGTTATGAAATCACATCTACAGCCAGGGCAGAAGGTGAAGAACACAGAGTGATGGAGAGATAGAGGCCAGGCTATATATAGTCTGTTGCATCATATGTTAGATAATGTATTGGGTTGGGGGGCCGGGGTGTGCTTTTATGTAATCGAGGCCAACTTCTTCTTTGCTTTGTTTCTTTCTGTCGCTGGTCATCTGTCTCCTTTTCTTATTTCTGTTATTTTGCCCAGCTGTCTGTGATGAGTAACCACACATAACGACAAAGTGACTGTTTCTAGCAGTTACCAAGGGACCAGTGTGTTCCTGTTATATAATCACTGACAACACACGCTGGCATTCCTAAAGATGTTTGTACCTCTGAAATTCTCAGAACAGAAGTATTTTTAATCTTTTCATCCCAGGTACAAGTCTTAAAGCGATAGTTCACCTAAAAATTACATTTTTGTAGTCATTTACTCACCCTCATTTCATTTCAAATCTATATGACTTGACTTTCTTCCAAATATTATTTAAAACAACATTGGTCCCCATTTACTTTCAGTGTATGGACAAAATAACACTAATGGAAATGACATGATGGTGAGTAAATGATCACAGAATTTTAATTTTCTTTGTGAACTATCTCTTTACGCCTAGTATTAGCAAGTTAATTTGTTATTCTACGGTCAAGAAATATCACTTGTTTACTCAAACCCAACCATTGTTCCTGTTAAAGCTGAACGACAAAGAGAAAACAGCCATAAAACCACACCTATAGACAAAATCACATCCTTATCTTAATATTGGCTCAAACAGAAACAATAACTTTCAGAAAGCTCACTAGCCAGACTAATGCACAAACCTGCAAAGCTCAAGAGGCCAATGAAGTGTTTACTTTGGAAAGGCTGCATTTAGACATTGTTTAAGCCTGACTGTGATAATGGGGTTGTTTTTTTCTTTATTTTTCCTAAATTATTTTAGTTTAGACTGGAATAGTTTAGTCTCAGAGTAGAGAACAGTCACATAATTCAAATCAAAATGATCAAATCAAAAAGCAGAGTTTTAAGACAAATTGCATTTTAGTTCTATTTTTGGCATGTAAACACACATTAGCTTCCACTTGGCAACAGAGATTGCTTGTGTGTTTAATCGTTAATAAGAAATGTGCCCTGAATCATAAAACAATCATTGTTTCCTCTTATCTTGTTTGTGGAATGTATCTGATCTGTAATTGTTCTCATGAAGTTACCTGCGCAACAGACACATTCCACTCGTGTGATTAATGTCTGATGTGCTTTTGTTGTTCTTTCTTTTCATAGAAGAGAGAATAGTTGGAGGGAGAAAGTAAAATACTGTTCAGAAACTAAATCAGTGAGATGACACAGAAATGCAGAACAGACAGAAGTGTGTGTGTTTTGTTTTGTTTTTTTTACACTCACCTGGCAGATATTCTCATAATTCCATTTTTTGGAGCCATATTGTTATATAACCGCTGTCCAAATAGCCAAAACATTTCATCTCCCATTTTCTCAGCTCTGATATTCTCATCTGCTCCTCTCATTTTTACTTCATACTAGTCTAGACAAGTCTACAAGTTTTGGAAGGATGACAAAACTCAAGTCTCTGGTGTGCCAGGCAAAGAGCAGGATTATGTTAAAATACAGCTGGACAGACAGATTTTTGTGTTGTTATCAGTGTTATTGTAGTATTACTTATGTAGTATTTATTAATATATTGAATTAACTTTTATTATTGTATTTTTAGTTTTAGTAGTTGCTTTTGTCGTGTTTATAATTAAAAATAAAAATATAGCATTCATTGTTTTAGCATTTTCAATACTGTTAGTTTTAAAGATCTGATCTTAATTCAGCCTCATTTCAATTTCAAATATTTTGGTCATCTGCTCTTCCTCATATCGCATTGAAATTGGCCAATCACATCTGTTGACTTCTATTCCAAGTATGTTTTTCTCTGAAATTGATTACATATGAGCTAACTGGAAGTGTTTCATAAACAACTGGCTTGTTAATTTGGAGAAACATGGGATTGAGAATTACGCAACAAAGATGTCACAGCAAAGTACTGTAATTTAAATAGTTAATCTCCATACGCTCTAAATGTACAGCAGCCTCTGGTCATTAGAAACCAATTCCAATCCCCAAAACCCACCCAGGAATCCATCCATACTGGATTACAGTATGTGGGGCAATCATGATTTTT
>CM077238.1:8390877-8473377 GCA_039654775.1 Spinibarbus caldwelli | reverse complement strand
TACCAATTAAGAAATACACTATGTATGCTTAAATCAGCCCACTACATCCCATTGATAATGTGTGTACAGAAATATTAGATTTTAAAAGTTTTATTTTGACATTGTGAATCTGTTTGCAGGAGCCAGTCTGTGGGGCCCGCTGAAGGAGCTCTGGGAAGCTGTAGAGGGGGCCATATGGAGACGACAGTCAGAAAGTGTTCATCTTTTAGATCTGCAGTTGAAGAAACACAAACCCTCCTTCCTCACCCTCTTCAAAAACCCAGTAGGTTTACTTTCTATAGATTCAAAACATTACATGTAGAAAGCTGTAACTGTACTGTAATTAAGTTTGCTGTATTGTTTCAGAGTTTCAAAATGCGTTCTTTGTTTTAAAATACAATATTTTTTTTGCAAAATAGATGAAGAGTGCTGAACAGAGAGAGAAGGTTCGGAAAGCCAGCACAGAAGGCATTGCTATTCAGGGCCAGCAGGGTGTACGACTACTCCCTGAGCAGCTTATCTCCGAAGCCTTCATCCTTAGTGACCTTTTTGACCTGGGAGAACTAGCTGCCCTTGAACTGCTGTTGGCAGGTACACACACTGCACATACACATTTAGTACTACTGGATTGCACATTGTTCATACTGTATCATTGCAGTGAATTTACTATGCAGTAATGTGATCTTTATGTGTATTTTTAGGAGAGCACCAGCAGCCTCACTTTCCCGGCCTGACTCGAGGCCTGGTAACTGTGCTCCTTTACTGGGATGGCAAACGCTGTGTGGCCAACTCCCTCCGGTCGCTCATCCAGTCCAGACACGGGAAGACTTTCACGCTTGACTTGAGGTTTGTTGCTTTTCCTTCATGCAACAAGATCTAGCTCATTCTCCCATGCTTCTTTCCTTTTCAGGAAACATTTTATCCAAGAGGTTGACAGATTATTGATTGCACAACTCCCAGGATAATGGAAATTTGAACCTGCAAGTTATTTTACAGACAACATGTAATCTAAATTGAAATCCTTGACAGCCTCTGTACTCCGATTTAGCCAGTTGTTAGCTACCACCTTTTTCAAGGCATGAAAACAACAAACAATCTTGAAAACAACAAACAATCTTTTGTGTTATTGTATTAGGTTTGTTGATTTGTAATGTAATTCTTTGGTGTTGTCATGTTTTCTTTCCTTTTAGTCCTGAATTGGTGAATCTCACTACACGGTTCACGGATGAGCTGATGGCTCAGGGTTTGACCAAACAAATCTTGAACTTGATCTCAGATATTAGCGTTACTCGTGAGTTTGAGAGGCTTCAGAAAGAGCGGGGCCTTGGCAATGAGAAACACAGAAAAGAGGTAAAGCATCCTGTGCAAATTGATGATAATTACATATGCAATTTATGTAAATGGCCAATTTATAGTAACTTATTCATATGGTACAGGTGTCCGACCTCATCAAAGAGTGCCGACAGTCACTAGCAGAGTGTTTGTTTGCATGGACATGCCAGTCACCTCTAAGCAAAGAGGACACCCTGACCCTCATCGGTCACTTGGAGACGGTGACAGCCGAAGCTGATGGCTCATTGGATAGCGTTAACCTTGCTTTAGTCATGGCATTGCTTTATTGCCTGGATGTTAGTTTTCTGGAGCAAGGAACAGAGGATAGAGAAGGTATTCATGTTTTATTGTGACCATCTTTGGTAGCTATAAATGCTTTATTATGATCCACACTCGTTTAAGTATGATTGATAGAAAATATAGGTTGTTTATTTCCTAGTAGAGTAGGAAATACTATATTTTCACAAACCCGTTTTTTTGTGTGTTCATTAGACTTGCTCCAGGCCTTGCCTCTACTGACGGAGAAGCAGTATGTGGCAGCAGTGCACAGTCGGCTGGTGGAGGGTCAGGCCTGGAAGGTTCCTGGACTGCAGGCAGTGGTGCAGCTGGCCTGGGCTCTGTCTCTGAGGGCCGTGTCACAGCTTCCGCAGGGCGCAGGTATCATGCCTTTCATAGATCAATTTTACTTTAGCTCTCAGGATGTGGCATAAGTACTGTGTCTTTGCATGATCTCTGTATACTGTATATATAATAGTTTGTTATAGTAGATGCAAATAGCAGCTAAACCCTGAAAATGCATGAAAACATTTGAAAATGTGTAAAAAGTCGCTCTATGACTTTATAATCTCTCCTACTTTTGTTCATTTTCTTTTCAGCTCTAGTGGAGTTCACCGAGGCAGATGAGGCTCTGGCAGACCAGGCGCTGTTGGGAGGTGTCTTCCTCTTCCTGACAGAGGGCATCCTAGGAAGCGATGGCTTCAGCCAAGAAGAATTCTACACCCGCCGACTGCATTCCCTCATTACAGATTTCCTGGCTCTCATGCCAATGAAGGTGCGAGGAGAAATGCTTTTTTTCAGGATTCTTTGATGAATAGAAAGTTCAAAAGAACAGCATTTATTTGAAATAGAAATCTTTTGTAACATTATAAATTACTCTCGCTTTTGATTGATTAAATTCATCCTTATTTCTCTGTAAAAAATTATACTAATGTTAATGAGTGTATATGGAGATAAGTTAAGTGAAGAGTGTTATTGGCAGGTGAAGCAGTTGCGTAACCGTGCTGATGAAGATGCTCGACTGATTCACATGGCTCTGCAGATGGGCAGCGAGCCGCCATCATCTCTACGCAAGGATCTGGACCACCTCATGATACTTGTGAGCTTCCCTTTAAATTTATCACATACTACAGACATATAGAGTTCTTCATCGTTGAAAATCTCTGTAAAGCCAGGAAATGACTTGCATCGTCACATATTGCTCCTAAAATTTAATTCATGTTATTTTAATAGGTAATAGCATTGTCACTCAACAGCACTTTTGAACTGTTGTAATTAATGCTGAAGAATGGTGTGTGTTTTTTGTTTTGTTTCAGATTGGAGAGTTTTACAGTAAAGATCCATTTGAACTTGAGCTGGCCCTGGAGTTCTGGTGTCCATCAGAGTCTCTTCAACACACTTCACTCACCGGATCTTATCTTGGAGTACCTCTCCAAAGACCCCCTCACAAACAGGTGTGAGAAGAAACCTCATTCTTGCTAAACCTTATTAAAAATGCATTTTTATAGAAAAAAGTGCTCATCCTACAATATACACTTACTAAATACATTTAAAGGGTTATGTGAAATAGTTAACTATGTGGGTTGGTTAATGAAAGGGTATTATTCATCACCACTGCTTTGAATAAAGTGTTAAATTCCAGTATATATTTGTGTATGTTACCTCAGGTGGTTCTCTCCAAGTTTGTGCGTCAGATGGGTGATCTGCTTCCTGCTACTCTCTACATCCCTTACTTGCGCATGCTGAAAGGGCTTGCTAATGGTCCTCAGTGTTCCCACTACTGCTTTAGTCTGCTTAAAACCAATGGAGCTCCACACGGTAACGGCACCCTCAGATCTTAAAAGAGAATGGTGTGATATGAGTGCTGTGGTAAGAGCCGTGTGCACTACCATATAAGTTTGTTCATATGACTGTTTCAGGAGAGAACCGGCAGGCTGGAGTGTCGGGCAGTGTTGTGTCATGGGAGCACTTTTTCCATTCTCTCATGCTCTACCATGAGAACCTGCGACGAGATGTGCCCAGTGCAGACAGCACACAGTACCGCCACCCACCCATCAGAGGCATCACTCAGAGAGAGCTAGAAGGCCTCACAGCGTTCCTCCAGCTGCTTACCACTGTCATCACCTGGGTATAGAACACAAACATCACAATATAATGACCGATTGAACAGTTTCAATTCTAAATTGAAATGTTGTGTAAAATAAGTCTTTTAATTTCAGCAAGTATACATGTCATTAAACTTTATTGGACATCAATATTATATTGGCTATCACTCACCCAACTTTCTAGATATCAACCAGTTATTTATTTTTTATTTTTTTTGTAGATGAGTGAACATTTTGACTAAGTATTATTTGTAGCATACCTCTCTTCCTGATGGTGTCACCATCTGAAGCTTAGTTTATGAAAATGATTCGCGCCTTTCACTTTCATTTCAAAGTGAAAAACAAAATAAAAAAAATTGAATTATTCCAAAATGGATCGACATTGAATCAAATTGAATATGAATCAGAACTTGTTAATCAGAATCAAATTAGGAAACCAGTACTAATTATCAGTCCTCATCACATCATCAAGAAGAGGAAATTGCTCTTGGTATATCAGTGTTCAAATATGTGCTTATATTTTTCAGAGTGAGAATGCGCGTCTGGCTCTTTGTGAACACCCTCAGTGGACGCCTGTGGTGGTGATGCTGGGATTGCTGCAGTGCAGCGTTCAGCCTGTGCTGAAAGCTCAAATCTTGCATGCTCTTGCTGCCTTTGGCAAATCTCCTGAGATCGCTGCCTCCCTCTGGCAATCACTGGAGTACACACAGGTTGACTAAAAATTCATCCTATAATGCCAAACTGACCTACAATAGAAGAGCAAATGTTTAAATTTAATTCTGTACTAACTTCAATAGAAACAGTGTGGATTTCCCACTTATGTGCATTTTCAGTTGAGCTGACTTTAATATGTTATTGATCATTGTTTTATTTTTCCCTCTCAGATCCTGCAGACAGTGAAAGTCCCTGGACAGAGACAGGCTGCTGGGATTGAGGTTAACTGTGTTTCTTGTTGCATATACCAGTGGTGTTAGGGCTGCATGATTTAGGGGTGAAAAAAGTCTATTTGTGATTTTTCTGAAAACAATTGTGATTTATTTTTTTTAAAGATTTAATAAAAAATAAATAATTGTTAAATTTTATTGTTATTTTTAAATCTCTATATCTGCTGTGCTTATTTGTAGGGCTTTACAATTTGCCTCTAAATTGTATGATTATTTATATATATAAATAGAGCATCCTTTTCTTTTGACACTAACAGGTGGAGCTGAATGAGATTGAATCGAGCTGTGAGGAGTATCCTCTCACAAGGGCCTTTTGTCATCTGATCAGTACTCTGGTAGAGAGTGCACTTCCAGTGAATCTTGGAGCAGGACTGCGTGCACCAGGCTTTCAGCCTTACCTTGACTTCCTGCGTGACTCTGTGTTTCTGGCCTTCCCCACACGTGCCTACCGGCGGCCAGCAGAAAAGGTTTGCTGGGGCCTGTTAGACTTAAACGTGTCTTATCTCAGTCTCGCCTCCATTTATGGTTGTGCGTCTTTATTGACTGTTTTTATTTTACTGTCTGTAGTGGGAGGTAGCTGAGGCAGTGCTAGAGGTGTTTCACAAACTTCTGAGAGAATATGAGCCTCAGCCAGCAGACTTCCTGCTAGAAATGGTGGAACTTCAGGGAGAGCAAGTGCCGGCCCATAAGCCCCCGGGACACAGTCTGATGTTCCACCTGCTGAATGACTCACCCACCCTCTCTCTCTGCCTCAACCTGCTGGAGGAGGGCGCTCGCCAGCTAGACACCTACGCCCCCTTTCCTGGTCAGTATGAGAGGCCTGCTCTGTGTTTTTTATATCCTGTTTTATTTGTTATTGCAACTTTTAAAACAACTCTCATTAAAATTCTTTAAAACAGTGTATAATGCTAAATGGATCAGTTATTAGGGATATATTGAAATTGTGGCAGATACCAATAAGCTGATAATTCTGTACTATTTTGAATAAAAAGGTGAGGGTAAAACACTCTAAAAATAAAATCAAAACATTGTAATTTATAGTGTGAAAAATGGGTGATTATTTTAAGGTTAAATTATTTGGGATTTTAACTGTTACATTTAAGTCAGCGTTAGATGATGGCAAAGGTAATCTAAATGTAAAAATATTGGCTGATATATATCCAGCCAATATATCACCATATAACCAATATGAAACTGTTGTGTCACTATTTAATATATGAAAACAAACTACTGTTCACAAGCTTTAGGTCATTAACATTAAGAAAAAAAATCTTATTAATAATATTAATATTAATACTTTTGTTTATTTAGAGTGCATGAAATTGATTAAAAGTGACAGTAAAGAATTTTTTAATGTTACAAAAGATTTCTATTTCAAATAAATTCTGTTCTTTTGAACTTTATATTCATCATCATAGAATCCTGAAAAAATGTAGCACAAAAATATTAATTAGCTATTAATTAGTAAGTCCTGCTCCAATTAATTAGCTTTCTGAAGGATCATGTGACACTGAAGACTGAAGTAATGATGCTGTAAATTCAGCTTTGCATCACAGGAATAAATTACATTTTAAAATATATTAAAAAGGAAAACAGTCATTTTAAATTGTAATAATATTTCACAGTATTAGTGTTTTTACTGTATGTTTGAACAAATAAATGCAGCCTTGATAAGCATAAGAGACTTCTTTCAAAAATATTTAACATTTGAATGGTAGTGTATGTATTTATAATTGTTTGACATTTCTATCTGGCTTTAAAGTTAATGTAATTAATGTATTATTATGTAGTTATTAACTTTATATGTAATATAATTTTTTAGCAAATTAATTGAGACTAAATGCTGAATGATACATTTCTGGATATGGATCAGTTTGTGTGTATTTGTTGATTACATTATGCTGGTGTCGTTGTTGTAGGTAAAAAGCAGTTGGAGTCGGCAGTGCTACACTGTCTGTGTTTGTTGGAGCTGGCTCTGCAGAAGGAGGTGACCTTTATGGATCTGCTAAGAGAAAGTCAGACATCGCTACTTGTCTCTCCTGTGGAACAGCTCCTGCAGGGTGTCAGTGCTCAGAGCAGACGGGCTGATCACATCACCAACATTGCCAGGTCTCCTTCTTCCTTATATATACAAATCTGCCATATATTGTTCCCAGCAAAATCATTTCCCCCCAAATCATGTCAGGAATGCTATAATGTGTGCCTGATTAAGTAAAACATGGGCTGATTTTACTTGTTTGGCCTTCACAGGTACCTGTACCACAGCAGCTCGAACCCTAATGCTGCTTTCCAGAGTGCCAAGATTCTGCGCCGTATCGCACGCTACCCAAACATCCAGGCCAGACTGGTTGGAGACTTCACACATGATCAGGTAAGAGACCTCACATTGTCTATTGTCAATACAATTAATTGGGGTTGCTTTAAATATGACAAAACTGTTTTGTAATGAGCAGACAGTGAGTGAGAAGTTGATGGCTGGTTTTGTGGAGTGTCTGGACAGTGAGGAAGCTCAGGAGGGGATAGCCGCAGATGGTGAGTCCTTATCCTGAAAATGGCCAAATGTCATCTGTAAATGGTTTAAAGCGGCATTTAAGAACCTTTTTTTCTCTTTGTTCAGACTCAGACCCTGAGAAACGGGTGGCCAGGATTCGTCATGAAACCAAGATCCACATCCTGAACCTTCTGATCACCTCTCTGGAGTTAAAGGGTCCCAATCTGGGCTTGTATCTGCTGGGCTATGAAGTGAAGAAGCCAGTTTCCTCCACTAACCTGCAGGACCCAGGTAAGATCTCAGCTTGACTCAAAAACAGATTTAGGACTCTTATGTGAGCCATGGTATGTCTGAAACAGTTTGGTCTTGTGACTACATCAATAAGGTGTTCTTGGCTGTCCACGGAGCTGCTTGCATGCGATCCTCAGTCTGCTCCAGAGGGGCAGCGAGTGGCGCACTGGACCTGTGCTCACCAAACAGGCCCCTCAACTAGCTGAACTCTGCTACCAGGTACACACAGTTTAACTGATTTACATTCAGACATTGTGATGCCCTTTGTCATGTTAAAGTATTTATTTTGTGTCTCTGTGTGTGTTTGTATATGTACCAGGTGATCTATCAGCTGTGTGCCTATCCTGACACTTCTGGGCCCACCATGCGTTACCTCAGGACCAGTCAGGACTTCTTGTTCTCTCATCTGCAGCACCTGCCTTTCCTTCTACCAGGTATGCTGCCTGTCTGCACTCTTTGTTTTGAGTTTGACAGACTAGTGTGTCTATAACATCTAGTGGGAGATGTTTCTGAAGCAGCAGATCAGCATATTAGAACGTTTTCTGAAAGATCAGTGACACTGAAGAGTGATGGCTGCTTTGCCATTACAAGAATAAATACATTTTAAAATATATTAAAATAGAAAACACTTATTTTAAATTGTACTTATATTTCACAATATTAAAGTTTTTACTGTATTTTCGACCAAATAAATGCAGCCTTGGTGAACATAAGACACTGGCAAAAAAAAAATAAAAATCCAGACTTTTAAATTTTAGTGTATTAACCATTTCAAACATGTTATTTATTATTTGCAATTTGATATTGTTGACAGTAAAACAGCCATTCAGATTATGGACTTAGAGTGCCATCCAGACACCTTTTACATATTTTTATCTGTCATCTTTGATTTGCAACACACTAATCATAATTTCACATACTATTTAGGAAGGATAGCATGCAAATTAGGATCCCTCTGATTGATTCCGTCTTTATGTCCCACAGAGAATGAGATCGCTGCTCTGTCTCAGATGTCCTGGCTGATGAAGACTGCAGCCATTGAGCTCAGAGTGACTTCACTGAACCGTCAGCGCTCTCACACACAGAGACTGCTCAATCTCCTCCTGGATGACCAGCCACACACATTACATGCCGGTAATACACAAACCCAGAGTTTCTCACGATGACCAGCAAGCCACATTGAAGTAAATGCAATTGAATCTGTCTTGTAGCAGATGGAGAGACAGGCATGGAAGAGGAGAGTAGATCAGTCAGTGGTTTCCTGCATTTTGGCACCGTCTCCAAAGGTAAGAGAAAGTCTGGTTACGTTGCAGTTTGTTCTGACGTTGTAGAAAGGAAGGAGCCGTCTGATTTTGAATATAAACAGTTAATCATCCATTGCTCTTTTAGTACGCAGGAGGCTGCTGAGTGTTTTGGATGCCATAGACTTCAGTCAGGAGTCCCCGGAGCTTCTGCAGCTGGACTTCTTTGAGCGTGCTCAGATTGAACAGGTCATCACCAACTGTGAACACGTCAATGAGCAGGGACACACGGTCTGCAACGTCAAGGTATGAGGATGGCTCACTGTTCTCCTGCATTCATTAGACCTTATATTGTCATTTATTTATTATAAGAATATGCAATTAATATTTTCATTGTTTCATCATGTTTTCAGTTGCTCCATCGAGTTTTAGTTGCAGAGATCAATGCACTGCAGGGCATGGCAGCCATTGGCCAAAGACCACTGCTGTTGGAGGTGAGTGTGTTTCTGATATTTGCAGGCAAGCATTACAATTTTTTTCATGGTGCTATATATACAGGTGCATCTCAATAAATTAGAATGTTGTGGAAAGTTAATTTATTTCAGTAATTCAACTCAAATTGTGAAACTCGTGTATTAAATAGATTCAATGCACACAGACTGAAGTAGTTTAAGTCTTTGGGTCTTTTAATTGTGATGATTTTGGCTCACATTTAACAAAACTAATACAAAAATGTGTTTCCTGGTGCTGATTGTTTTTTTTTTCGGTATCAGGAGGTGAACTCAATCCTGCAGCAGGTGGTGGAGAGGAACCGCGTGCGGTGTAGTCTCAGTGCCAAGCGTCACGCTCTGCAGAGCTGGAGGAGTCTGGTGGAGACCATCCTCACGGCCTGTCCTTCAGAGCTCATCCCAGCCGACCAGCGCCAGCTGATCATCAGAGACCTGCTGCTGGATCTGCACGACAAGGTAGGTAAACTGAGGAGGAAGATTCTTTTGTTTAAACGAGGAACAGTAGTTTGACTTGCTTCTCTCTTTCCTCTAGGTGTTATCAGAAGATGCTGCTGGTGAATTGATGCCAATTGTTGCTGGGGCGGTCTTCACATTAACAGCACAACTCAGCCAATCGGTGCTGTCTGAGCAGCAGGGGGCGGGGCCAGAGGGTGGATCTGGATCAGGATTTGCTTCAATCGCTAACTCCGCCCTCCACCTCATCCTAAGGAAGCTACTGGATTTTATCTTGTGCACAGGTTAGAAGGGTTGCATTTTCAGGGTTGACTAATCAGCTAACCTGGGTGAATTAATTCCACCATGTTAGAGGTTAAATGGTTAAGCTTCTTGTTTTACTCCCTGGTGTATGTTTACATCAAGGTGGAGGTTTCCAGCGTCTACGGGCTCACCTTTATGGCGCTCTGCTCTATTACCTGCAAATTGCCCAGAAACCTGAGGAGCCAGAGACACTCCAGACAGGTATAGAAATACAGATATGACAAAGCAAGGGCAAAATGTTATTTTATTCACATACACATACTTTCCTAGACAGCATTTTGGGATCTAATTTTAGAAAGGTTTTGGCAACATTGCTCATACCTTTCATGGATATATCCTAGAATGTTTAATAATACTTTACTATTTGATTGCATATAATGTTTAGGATTAAAATACATACAGTAAATATCTAAAAATCTAATACACATTTTATATAGATATATTTTATTTATATGTAAAATTGAAAGTGCAGATATATTTCATAGCTGTATCCCAGAATGTATAACAATACTTCACTAATTTGAGTATTTTATATATATATATATATATATATATATATATATATATATATACACCATTATTGTATCATTTATAACAGTTATATTTATTAATTTATATTATTTAATTTTCAAACATTTTTAATAATTTTTTAAAATTAATTTTAATATACTGTTTTTATTTTTAATTGATTTTGGAGACTTATGTAAGGAGACTCTTGTAAGGATCATTCACAACATATCTGCCTATGAAAAGCATGTAGGCTTTAAATACTGTTCATAATGAAATATATAATATATACTAACATATAAAAATAAAATGCAAATATTATAATACGGAATTTACAGGTACCTCCATGTGGGAGCGTTTGACTGCCCCTGAAGATTGTTTCTCCAAGCTGCAGAGAGAGAACCTGGCCATCATCGAGAGCTACGGCACTGCGCTCATGGAGGTGGTGTGCAGAGACGCTTGTGACGGCCATGAGATTGGCAGGGTAAGAGCAAACAAGTCAACATCATCTTACTGAGTTGAGAAATTAGATATTGAATCGAGGGCATCATCTTTTTCTAGATGCTGGCTCTGGCCGTATTGGACCGAGTGTTGTCTATAGACAGACAGTGCCAGTGGCTGGTGTACCTGTGTAACAGCGGGTACCTGCGTGTGCTGGTTGAGAGCTTGAGACAGGACGATGCCGCCCTGCAAACTCTGCTCACACCTCAGCCTCCATTGCTCAAACCACTC
The DNA here is from genome assembly GCA_039654775.1 of Spinibarbus caldwelli. Taxonomy (NCBI): domain Eukaryota; kingdom Metazoa; phylum Chordata; class Actinopteri; order Cypriniformes; family Cyprinidae; genus Spinibarbus; species Spinibarbus caldwelli. The sequence goes on along the minus strand of CM077238.1, from coordinate 8,462,214 downwards.
TACATCTACGAGTCCAAAATGGCGTTGCTGACCCGTGTGGCTAAGACAGCACAGGGTGCGATGGAGCTCCTGCGCTGTGGGCTGGTTGGTCAGCTGGTGGAGTGTCAGGTGTTACACATGCTCCCTCAAAATGATGCACTCAGGTCTGTACTCTATGATCTAGATACTAAATATATATGAAGAAAAACGTCTCTCACTGTCATGTCATCTCACTCTCCATATCTCTCTTCCAGAGTGTTTGGGCAGAGAGATCCATCAGGGTTTATTCCTAGTCCTCTAGAGCGATACAGACAGATCCTGCTGCCTACTCTCAGACTGATGCAGGTCATCTTGACCTCCACCACCACGCAGCACCAGCAGGGGGCGGCACAGGTACAAACATCCATACAATATTTCCTTTGAAACAGACTGAATCCAAATTCACAAATCTGCTATATACTAAATGAGTTTAGCTAGTTATGAGGAAAGTACATACTTGTATGTAGTGCTACACCTTACTGCATACTTAAGTATGTCAGTATTGGGACATAGGTAAAGAAAGTTTATTTACATTATTGTTTTGGGGTCAGCAAGATTTTTTTATGTTTTTGAAAGGAGTCCCTTGTGTTCTTGTGATGTTGATTTGTAGGTGCTGCAGTGGCTCATCGTTCACTCGGATGTCATTCAGTCCATCCTGCATGGTCAGGACATGAGTATGGGCGCTCTACAGGAGCTCTCTCTCCTCACTGCCATCATCAGCAAGACCGCACTGCCAGGTACAGACACACCACAGCTGCTCAAATGCTTTATACACTGATGACTAATGCTGTGGATCTCAACTTTTTATCTTTCAGGAGCTCTGGAGATGGGACAGGAAATCAACAGTGCCGCCCTTATGGAATTACAGGGACACATTGGCAGATTCCAGGTAAAATATAGAAAAAAAAGTCTTCGAAAGTTTAATTTTAAAAAGAAGAAAATAATGGTTATGTGACTATAAATGGTTAAATGCAAGACATCAGACTAATCACAGTTAATTATGATGACATCAGTACAGTTGATTGCAGTTTAAAAGATGAAATTCTGTAAATATAAGTTAATGTATGAAGTTTACACAATGAGCGATCTCCCTCCTTCAGCGTCAGTCGTTGTCTCTGCTGGTGCGGCTGGTGGGAACCGATCGCGCTCGCTACCTGAAGCAGATCGAGGAGACCGTCTCCCCTGGTGACCTTGCAGAAAAGAGAGAGGAAATGGAGGTTGCCATGCAACAGGTGTTACTATCTTTAGCTGGAAAACACTACACCACTTTTAAAATCTGCTTGGAGATGCCGGACAATTGCAATAATTGAAACTAAAGCTAAAACCATAAACATTGTTCCTTGAAAATATATATTAAATATTGAATAAATATTAAAGAAAATATATTAAAAAAATGTTCAGCTAGTTGCAAAGACATCATTTGTCATTTTCTTTTTTTTAAGTAAAACTAAAATTTAAATATAAATTAATAAGAACTATAGGCATATTTAAAAAATACAAAAACTGACAAAAACAATACTTTTTTTTTATTTGAATTTTACCTTGAAATTACAATGAAAATGTATATGAATATACAAAATATATATCCAGATACAATTATAAAATCAAAACCAATGAAAAAATGAATAAAACTATAATAATATATCAGTAATGATAAAATAACACTATTCTAAAATTTGCTAACATTATTAAATATATTTGATCTCTGACAACTGGATGGAAAAAGAGTCCAAGACTAAAAATCAAAGTCTGTGCCCATCATACACTATGATTTTCTGAAAGTCTGTCAAGTTTGGTAGACAGGCAACGACTTTTGGCAACTACTGTCAACTCTACTATACTGCAAATCAGGGCACAAATCTGGGTAAAAATAGAGTAGTTTGATCACACTTTATTTTAAGATCCAGTTCTCACTATTAACAAACCATTAACTATGACTTTTGCCTCAATAAACTCTTAAATTGCTTCTTTTTAATAGTTAGTAAGGTAGTTGTTTAGTTTAGGTATTGAGTCGGATTAGGGATGTGGAATATGGTCATGCAGAATATGTGCTTTATAAGTACTAATAAACAGCCAATATGTAAATAATAGGCATGCTAATAAGCAACTAGTTAATAGTGAGAATTGGTCCCTGTACTAAAGTGTTACCACCAGTAGTTTATTTCAGCCTTATTTCGCTGATATATGTATCATGTGATTTCTCAGATTTGTGCCAATATTATGGAGTACTGCCAGACGCTACTGCTGCAGAGCTCAGCTGAAGCCCAGTTCACTCTCTGCTTGTTCAGCCCGTCAGCAAGTGAACCAGCAGGTCAGTCTTTGTGATTGTCTAACGCCTGTCTCTGTCTGGCTTCTGTAACCTAACTCTGTTTGTGATCATGTTGTATCAGATGTGGCCGTTCCCTCTGCGCGGGTGCCCAGTCTGGGATTGGTTCTGCTCCTGCTGAAGAACAGCGCCACTGACTTCTTCCGATATCACGACAGCCACAGACAGAGCCTGAACAAGCTGGAGCGAGTGGAGCAGCTTCCCCCTGAGGAGCTGAAGGAGGTATCTGCCAAGTTACACAGAGAACAGTGCAGTAGTACTGCCTAAAATATGTTTGTTTGATTCAAATGTTCTTATGTAGGATGTTCAATGTGTCTTTTAATGTGCAAAGCTGTGCCAGGGTCTGGTGTCTGGTTCTGGTGGAGTGGAAAAGATCCCATCGGTGCAGAGAAACGTGCTTGCCAAGCGCCGACTCGTCCAGCTGGTCAACAACCGAGCCAAGCTTCTTGCCCTCTGCTCCTGTATCCTAACACAAAGATTGCACAAAGAGAAATCAAGAGATTATCCTGTTTGCTTTTCAAAATGACGTTTCTTTTGTTTCATTTTTTTGAGAATTACAATCTGAATGCTGGAAACGGTTGCATGTTTTTCTTGACGTTTCACTGAAGATATCATTGAGACATGCCTGTTTGTGATTTGGCGTCACCTAGAGTTCTACTTGCTGTACTGCACTCCCACTGACCCCAAAGACTCACTTCTGCCAGGTTACAGAGGTCGGCTGTCTCTCATTCTAGTCTTCTTCAAAGCGCAGTCAGTTTTGGGTTGTTTTTAACTGCATTAGAGACTCATTTATTGCTTTCTGTGTAGATCCTAGTGGCAGCAGAGGTTTAAGCGTGTCAAGAGTGAGCCAGCAAGATCTTGAACAGGTACTTTGCTTCATGTTCTTTTTTCCCCCCGCATGTTTTCTTTTTTTTATATTGCTGACTGTTTGGGGTCAGATTTTAAATTTTTTTTTTAAAGAAATTAATACTTTTATGCAACACACAAAAGTTTGAATTCTGAAGGATCATGTGACACTTGTAGACTGGAGTAATGGCTGCTGAAAATTCAGTTCTGCCATCACAGGAATAAATTACAATTTTAAAATCTTGGTCAGTGTAGAGACTTTAAAAAAAAAAAAAAATTGTTTTTGACACTGCTCTGTGTGTGTAGTTACAGAAGGACGTGGCAAACAGCTTCAATGAGCCGTTACAGAGGAAGCTGCTGGAGGTGGAGGGTCTGTATAGCAAAACCCGCTCCCGTCACACCTTTATCCAAGCTCTGACGCGCAGGATCCGTGGCCTAGTGCATCACGCCAAAGGCTGAACACACATGTAGATTCCCTCAAATAGTGCTAAACATTACTCTTTTGAATTAGGTGGCAAATAATTGCTTTTTTGCAGTTTTGAATACTATCAATCAACACATGAAATTTTCTTGCTCTGAAGATCTCTGTATTGGATTTCTGCTTTTTCTAATGTGGTAAATAAATGGTTTTCTAAACAGATGACGGTTGTTTCTGTGATTTTTTTTTTTTATTTTTTATTTTTTTTCCTGCTAAGTACAGTTGAGCAAATAAAGCTGTTTTGTTTCTGGTGATTTGTACAGTGAAGAGCAGAGGCACAAAACCATTGCAGAATAATCTTGTTTTATTTTACAAGGTACACTTTATAGAAGACAGTAAAGTGCGTAATCTTCAGTTTCATTTGTATGTATAAAACAGGGTCTGTCTCAGTTTTGAGAGCTGATGTAGCTTTACTGTGGAAGAGATTCTGGGAGTGAGAACCAGCAGACTACATTCAGATCGCATAGTAAGGATTGTTTTATATGGCAACAATGAGCACACATCCATGTTTTAATACAGAAACTCACATTTAATATACCAACCAATTTGCTTCCAAAGTTTGCCTGTAAAAATGTGTGCGTAACTACAAATGTCATAGACATGTCCCATTCAGAAAATATGGACTGTGAAATCAACAACTGGTTGACCGGGACAAAAATATGACTACAATTCTTAGCTGTGATATGTTTCAAGGTCAAGTAGCTTTTGAATTGTTCATTGTTACCACATGACAGAACCAAATAGTGGTTTCTTTTCAAATAAAAATGTAGCTTAAGATTAATGAGTGTGAAAGAAGGCCTGTAACTCACAAGCTTGATGTGATGAAAGTCAAGCCAAATTAATTTCTAGTAATGCTAAGAATATGCAGCTCTAGACTGCAGACATAAGTTTTAACGCAATACATGAACATGCTGGTTTCTTAAATACAAAGGGATGAATAAATGGTCCAATCTAGACTGAGAGACTGAAAATGTAATTGTGTGCTATGTAAAAATCATGCATTTCCACTATAAATTATTTTTAAATAATAAAATTATAATTACAGTATGTAAAGAACATATACATGTGTCCCTGCTCCAGCGGGCCTACTAATGGTGATTGTGCTGCCCACAGTAGATATACAGAACAAAACCACCTCCTCACACCCGTCCCGACTGTCTACAAATAAAAGATCCATTACAGAAACTATTACACAGATTTGATTTACAACCAGTTATTTCACTACATACTGAATCTATTACCATGATTAGAGAGCTGATAATTCAATGGAATAAGTCTATGTTCAGACTGCTGAGCTACTGACACCAAAGCCACAATTTTGATCATATTTGATTTGCTTGTGCTTTTAAATGAGGAAAAAGTGAAACGATGAGTGAACATTATTCACATTGTCTAGACTGCTGTTGTTTGGTTTTGGGAACTAATCGGAGGTACAGCAGAATTTTGAATCTTTTAAAAGATTCATATCTGATGTGCTGAGGCACTGCAAACCAGAAGGTGGAATTGAAGCTCACTTGATTACATTCCCACGAAAGCGACATGCTACATAGCATTCTTGGTTAGGGTTGGTTAATATCGTCTTAGGAGGGTTGCAATGACATTTTAACGGTATGATACGGTTTTCCACACTTGATTTCAAATCCATTTCAGCTGCATAACAGTTATTCTTAAGGTAAAAATTCTCCAAAATAATGCTTTAAATTAAAGATGAAAACCCTTTCGTTTGAAACATTGCTAATATTAAATAGTTATTAGGAAAAAGACTATTTATACTCACTAAAACAAAACGATTTTCCTAAAAAAAATCATTCAAATTGCACGCAAGTTTTCATAAAAACTTCAAACATATTTAGCAGATTAAAGTCCTTTCTTCTAGCTCACTATCAAACTTTCCTGAGGTAAATGTAACGTTATGTCACGTTATTCACAAGCTGTTTCATTGACTTCTTTTCGTGGTTAAAACACTGATTGGGCGATTAAGAGCTAACATTTCAAGATGTTCTAAATCTTTCAAAATAACTTCTGATGTTCATTCACATTTATTTCATGGTAGTAAAGGTACAATGATAATTTCACACCCGCTCCACGCTACACCGCTTTATCTGCATGCAGATACAATCTGTCACACATTAAAGAGCACCATCATTTATTATCTGGATTTCGTGCTAAAATTGACAGAATTTGAAAGCTAAGACTTTGTTTCTTATCAAAAGTAGTTAATTGCGCTACCCAGATAGCACACGTATGTCTGCAAAAGGTCTGTTAAAGATCACTTGATCTGGAAAGCATCTGCTGTGTACAAACATCTGACAGATGTCAGTTTTACATACATTCTAACATTCTAAATCATAAACATCTTAAAGACATCTAATAGACATCTCTTTGACATCTGAGAGGAAACATCCAATAAATGTATTGCAGATGAGCAAACACTCTAAAAAATACATCTTGCAGATGTAAATGCGGTGATGTTCGTGTGCTATCAGGGTACAAGTAACACGAAGCTTTATTCAGCCTTACTTTTTTTTGCATGTGACGCGCATGTGCAGTTCAGATTCTCAGACCGGTTGCATTCCCGATACGCTTATACTGGTATACCGCTGCAACCCAACCTAAGATCAACAACGATGACAACACAACACGTCTGCTGGCCATAATGAAGGAGTTTCTATTGCATGCAGAGCATTTTGCATCTGAATGCAATATATATTTGCAGTAAATTGCAATCTTGTTTTTTGAAAAGCGCTTGTCCTGCATATACAAATCATATTTTGTCAACACGTCTGGATTTTTGCCTCAATATACTATACATACAACATGTAAATGTGCTGAATTGTAAATTTTTTACATTAGGCTTAAAAGCTGTGTCAGCTGTAGTATGGTGTGAAGATGAATAGCATGTCTTAGTTCCTCCATGTACATTTTACATGTGCCCCGTTTGCATTCTTTGTGAGCTTCAATTCTGTCAGGTAAGGGTCAAGCTGATATCCATGTGCTTTAAAGCCCCATATTCTGGATGTGTTCAAATCCTAATGGAACTTTAGGACAACTGGACCAGCAGTGATGGCACAGCAAGCAGGAGCGTCAACACTTTTCCTACTGACAGCATTGCCACGTCAGTCCAAAAAATCTTCAACAAGAGTTTGCTCTGTTCGCTCAGACGTCGTTGGAGCTCGGCTCGTGGGTGATTTCTGTAGAATGGTTTTCTTCAGGCGATTCTGGTACCTCTCCCGTCACCGCCATACGGATCACTTTGAGCCAGCGCTGTTTCAGTTCCTCGCTCTCTGCTGCAAAGCTGTGGACAGATTTAGACTGAGATAGTCTGAAGCTCGCGGGAGGGTCGGTGGGTCTCGGGCTGTCCTCCACCTGGTAGCCGAGCAGAGGAATCGTGGACTGGGCCTTGACATCCTGTGAGGACAGTAAGTCTTTGTTTAGTAAAGGGAAGTGCTGTGCAGGAACAGAAATAGGACGGTTCAGTGAGATAAAAGCACACTGACCTGAGGTGCTCCATACAAGTAGAGAACTAGAGCTTCTTTTTGAGGAATGACACACCAGACTTTCTGCCAGGGTTTGTTCTTCTCGCAGTACTGCAGGAAGCCACACATGATACTGTTGCCCGAGAACTGAGCAGCTTCAATCTGTGAGGGAGAAGAAGTGAAATTTAGTACTGTAGTGTAAATACTTCATAACTCCTGTGTGAGATGACAGTGTGAATTTCATGAAACCTGTCAAGCCGAAGCCTGTCTGGGTCATATTTCACTTTAACATGAAGTTTTTTTTTTTTTTTTTTTTAAAGAATATTAAGTGTGTGTGTGTGTGTGTGTATATATATACATATACATACATATACACACATACACACATACATACATATATATATATATATATATATATATATATATATATATATGTATATATATACACACACTTCAAACCGCACATGCATAGTTTAATACATATATACATACACATATACATATATATACGTGTGGTTTGAAGTATTAGCATATATCATACAATATTTACACTACATTTTCATTATTTTCATAGTTTAATAGTTTCATAGTTTAACTTATTTCTGTCTTATTATTTTAAAGTTTAACTTATTTCTGTACAATTTCAAAACTAGAAGAATAATTTGCTTAAATAGACATGAAAATTTTTTTTTAATTATTGAAGTATTTGCTTGGAATGTATACTATATATATATATATATATATATATATATATATATATATATATATATATATATATATATATATATATATATATATATTAGTCATCAACAATGTACAAAATAACAATGACAAATAAAAAATTTAAACTAAAAAGCAAAATAACTGGATTCAATAAAAATAAGCCTTCATTTAATTTATGCAAAATGTATTTTTATTGTAATTTTGAGGTGAAATATGAATCTGACATTCACTGAAAGTGAGTAAAACAAAAAGAAGGTCAAAGAAATGGGTTCAGTTTTTCAGTATTTGTGATAAGCCAGAGCACTTTATCAAAAGTCAGTTTGCTTCAATGATGCACAAAAGTGACAGTTTAGAACAGGGAACAAGCAAATCTATCACTTCACAAATGTATTTTAAAAATGATTCCCATAATCAGCTTTGCTCCCTCTTCTAAAGTGTTACCAAACCAGAACGTTAAAACATCAGGGCACCAGTGGTAACACTTTATAATAAGCTTCATTAATAATATTAACAATATTGCATTACATGATCCTAAACAAATCATTAGTTTGTGTAAATTAGTTAGAAATGAAATCTGAGTTTGTATATTTTTTTTCATACATACTCTGATCTGTTAAGCGTTACTGAATGTTTGTTAATGACTGGTTACTGCAAGTTATTATAAAGTGTTACCGACCGATCTTACCACTGCTGAATTCACCACAACAGTTCGTGGACGTCGGATTTTCTTCCGTAACTGTATATATATATAAAGGTTATTATGATGTCCTTTTTTCTGACAGTACAGCGTGTGGTTATTGATACATTATAGAAAGCAGTTCTGACCCCAGGTCACATGATCCTGAACTCACCTCTAGAATGCCCTTCTTCTTGCCCTCCCTCTCCTCACTGTCTATATGGCCTGTCAGGATGGAGTTACAGTCTTTGCACACCTTGTTCATCCTATTTCCATCATATTCCAGAGGGGCTTTGTAGTCTGAGCACTTCCCGCAGACCACCTGAAAGAATATAGACATTTCAGCACATGAAAAGTGCTTTAAAGCTGTGAAAACAGAATGTTTTTGGTTTGCTGTTGCTTACGTATCCACAGGCCCGACAGTGATGTCTCCTGCGTGTTAAGGCATTAAAGGCCTCTTTGCACCGCATGCACATGGTCACCTCATTGTCTCGGATCCAGCGAGGGGCTCTTTTACCCAGTTCTGATAGCTTGAGCTCCTACTCAGAAATATAGAATATTGTGTAAACAATAAAAACAAACAAATCTGGACTACTATGACTCTATAGTCCTGCATTATGTGCACACATAAGTACATATGCACAAAACATGAACCTCGGACTTACACAATAAGATTTAAACATCAAATTAAACTAGCATTACCATTCATATAGTACTTATTTATAGAATTGAGACATGATACAATAGCTAAATTAATATAAATCATTTTGATTTAATTATTTATTTAAATAACTGAATAATTTTAAATTATTAATTTAAATAAGAATTTAAAAACTAATAGTTTTTAAAAGCTGAAAAATAATTTTAAGTTTGCATGAAATGATAATTCACCTCACATATTTTCTCTCATTCCATGTCTTTAATTTGATTAATTTAAATAATATTTAAACAATTCAATATTTTATTTAAATAATTTGAATTTAATTATTAATTCGAATAATTGAAATAATTAAAAAAATATTTAATTGTTTATTTAAATAATTCAATCTTTTATCAATTTAAATAATACAAAAAAAATGTCATTTAATTGTTTATTTAAATAATTTTTAAATAATTCAATATTCTAAATTTGCTCTTCTATAACACTTCTAAGACATACTGACCGTTACTTCCTCCACATCTTTGAATGCTGACTTAAAGGTCTCATTTTTCTGGAGATAGATGTGTATGGTTTCCTGGAATGCCTAAAACACAAATGAAGAAATTTTAAAAATGGACTTCCAATGACTTGATAATAATCAACAAGTAAAACAGTTGATATTACATTTTTACCTTTATCCAGCTTTCTTTGTCCTGTTCAGAGCTGTAATAAGACAACAATTAAAACCATTTACCATAAGGCAACCATTAAAAACACCCAATATTGAAGAATGCATAGTAAGCATTATAAATGCAAGCAACAGTTGGTCCGGTCTGTACCTGGCCTGCAGCTCCAGTGTCCGTTCCTTTCCAGAAACCTGAAAGGTGTGAGGATAATCATCATTGTACGTCTCCGTCACCTTCATGCCATCAATGCCGATACGTGTGCGAACCGTAAACTTCTGTCCCACCAAGCTGAACTTTGGAACGCAGTACAACAGCATGTTGTTGAACTGTGGGAAAAGTTAATAGAGATTTATAATGATACATTTCCAAATGCTACTATAATCATGAATCATTAATGATCACCAGCATTAGGGTTAGGTTAACCTAACCTAACCCTACCAGGAAGAGATATCTGTCCATGGCTGAAGTGTTTCTTGCTGCCAGTTTCAGAATATGACCCTCTTTTATTAACTCATTTGAAGCGTTCACAATGTCCTCTTCCTCCCCCAGCATCTCATAAATCTCCAGCAATTTCTTAAGGTTTTCCTAAGAGACAGAAGACAGTATAAAGAGAAAGACCACAAAACAATCTTAAATATACTGTAGGTCTTGCCATTCAATTTCAAGAGAAAAGCACAAACTTCAGTTGCTGGTCCCCATTGACTTCCATAGTATGGAGAAAAAAAAAAAAAACTATGCAAGTCAATGGGGACTAATTGAAAGTGAACTATCCCTTTAATAATACGTCGTCTTAGCCTGACTTGAAGTGTCAAAACATTTCTGAGAATATTTAATCAACAAATCTGAAGATGTTATTGAAACGAGCGTCAGTCATTGAGAATCTAGAGATTCATTTGTACAGCAGATAAAGAACACTCACTGTTTTCCTAATGGCAGTGTTGGAATGAGTGGCAGCCATAGCAATAATCTCTAAAGACTCTGCAAAGACAAGTATTACATTTAGAAAAGGTCATGTTTAACACCTGGTTTAGGAATCTGTTCACTCCTGAACTCACTTTCAGCATCCCGCCGGTCTATGTGATCCTGAGGAAGTTTCTTCAGATAGTCTTTGAGCAGCATCTCGTATCGTGGCACTCTCTGAACGGGCTCCAACATGTGGTGCTGCAGCGTCAGACTTCCACACACTTCTTGACTCTGAACGCACAAACACAGACACGTGAATCTACAAACACTAAAGAAGGCAAAAACAAACAGATATCAAGAAAGAGTAAAGAGAGCCAGGCTGATTAAATCAGCTGTAATTTGGCTACTTTGAAATGATCTGTGGTAGTTCTCCCTTATATCAGTACTAAAACATCCTTATTAATTAATAATAAAAATGTTCTGTTTTCAAATAATTTTGAGTTTTAAAAACTTTTTCAAATCTGGCTATTGAAAAGGACTCTGTTCAAGAGTAACAAACTGCAGTTAAAGACTATATACATCAATGTTCACCTGGATTTCCAGAATTATGGCTTTAAATGGAGGCGAACGGTCCATCCATTGCTTCAGCAGATCCATGGCGTGATCAAAGTTCCTCACATATTCAGCGTACATCTTCAGAAAGGGGGTGAGTTTCTGTAGGATGTCCCCAATGCGAGGTGTCGATGTCCTTGAGGAAAAATCTCAGAGCATTAATCCATATTCCTACCGATTAAATGTCTGAGAAGAGAAAGTGTGAACGTCTTACCATTCTCCCATGCGTTTTTCCAGGTCAGGCAGAAGGAACTGGCTGTGGAAGGTATTAATGGAAGAGATGTTGGAAAAGATGTTTTTCACCACATCCATGGGGAACGTGTCTTTTCTTGCTTCTTCTAACAGCTTGGTATAAAACACCTGCAGGGCCAGAGTTAGATGATGTATGATCCGTGTGCATACAACTATATTTAACAAGTTATTATTGAACAACAACGCTTTCCCACTCAGGGCCTTGCAAGAGTTTGGTCAGTCTTTGAAAAAGCAAAAAATGCTTTCATGAAAAACAATATGAGCCCTTACCTTATCTAATAAGTTGAGTCGTGCAACATAAGCCTTCTCTGTCTGCAGAAGTTCATTTGCTATCTTGTAGAGCTTCTGCTCATTAGTTTCCTAAATAAAAGAAGTTCAGTTTTAACATTAATAATGTATGCAAATCAACATCATTTTTTATATATTTGCTTCATGCACATGTTGGTGTTTAAAGATCTTTGATGGTAAATAATGACATATTTGACACCAAAATTAAAAAAATACATATATATTGTACATAAAATATTTATGACAATTTTTAAAAACAAACAGTATAAAAGCATTACTACAAATACTCATTTAAATACTTTACCATTTAAATATAAAATAAATAATTATATAATTATATGAAAATAATAAATAATATAAATAATAAATACAAAATAATATAATATGAAAATAATAAATAATAAAAACAAAATGCCACAATTCCAAAAATATAAACAGTCTTTTAGCAAAATATAAATTCAATTTTTTTCCTTATATTTTTAGGGTGGAATATGACCTCTATTCACTCTTTAAAATGAAAAGCGGTCCGAGTTCATATTTTACTTCACACAAGTCACACTTTGCCTTTGCCAGCTCTTCTTGAGACACTATAAATAATTCAGATTGTCTAAAGTTCTGAGCTTTGGGCTCATTTTAATTTAAATTATACAACACATTTTTGTTGAATTTGCTGAGAGGGAACTATAACACTGCAGATGTGTCTTTGGTGTGAGACCCAGCTCAGCACAGGGCTGAAGGGAAACTGAAGGGTCAAGGGCAAAGCCAATTCAGAGGTTGACTCCCACTCCACCTACATTCCTCACCTCTCCATAACATTCCCCCCCCACCTCTTTCTCTCTGTCACACCCATTCACAAGTGAACATCCACTGGCATTCACTCGCTGTACAAGCTCTGTTAAAGCAACTTCCTGATGTACACTGCCCACAAACAGTGCTGCTATCTGCCTGTCAGCACTTTAAAGACACATGTCCTATCTCTTCTTATCAGAGCTCACATAAATAACCTTTGAACTATTTCAGACATCCTCCACCACTTAGCTGATGAAAGAAACCAAGCTAACTTCCAATACGTCCAGCCTTTGGCACAGCTGACTGCAATTCTAAAGAAGCTCATTGCTGAAACGTACCTCAGAGGATAGGAAATCAAAGGATGGATAAGAGGAAACAAGTTAAGCCAATAAAAGAGGGACTGGTGTGGACAGAGGATGGAAGGTCTGTGTTTTTGAAGCTTCACACGTTCACATTCACAGAAAATCTGGTCTTACATTTATAATTAATGTAAATAATTAAAACTATAAAATAACACAAATGGAAGTATGTAAATTATATAGTGACCAAAAAATGTTAAACAAATAATATTATTAATTATAAAAAAATTAAAAACAATAAAATAATCAAATTAACATTTGAATTAATATTAAAATAATTGAAACGATGATATAACACAAACGGAAGTAAGTGAATTATGTACTGGCCAAAAATGTTTAAAAATGATATTAATAATAATAAAATGAGTATGTAAAACAATCAAATATCTTAAATCAAAATGTAATTATTATTAAAATAATTAAAGCTATGAAATAATTCCATAATAATAACAACAACTACAAAATAACACAAACAGAAGCAAGCAAATTATGTAGTGACCAAAAATGTTTTTTAAAATAATATTTATAATAATAAAATGAATAATTAAGAACAATAAAACATTATAATTAATGTCCAAATATTTAAAACTATAATACAAATGGAAGTATGGGAACTACATAGTAACCAAAAATGTTAAAACAATTCTGAAACTGTCTTATATTTGAGTTTATTCTTTTTCTACTGTAGATTCCAGCATTGAACATTCTCTCAACCAACTTCAGGAGGTGCATGCTGGGATGTTTTTTAAATGCCACTGAAAGTGTTCCAAAACAAATTATTTAATCTATTTACCAATTTATTGACTACATGACTAAGCATTTAAAAACAAGCTTTTAGGTTTTTAAAAGCAGTAACATACACTTCAGTCAAGCACGTCCAAGCTATTGATTGTAAACATCAGAGACCATATCTTCTAGTGAAAGAATGCCATTAAATACAATTCATTTTGGTAATATATAGCTGTTTTTAAAAAAGCAGTAATGCACTCAAGGCTGTGCTGTATTGTGGCCTTTTAGCCGTGACTATACTAACAATATAAAATGGCCTTGAGTGCGTAAGTATACCATAATGACAGATTTTGTCATCAGACTTCAGTCTACTTGATCTACATCTACGAGATTTAAAAAACAAAACAAAACTGAAAGCATTAATCCATCTGCAATGTTTTCTACTGAGGAAATGAAGGCCTGGCCTGTAAGACTAAAAGTAAAAAAAAAAACAGGCTCTAATGTGAATGTCAGCATGTAAATCTGGGGGATGAGACAGCACATTGCTCAGCTGGGCCCGAGGTGTCAAATAACTGTGACAGTGTCACTACTGACTCCATAAACACACTCACACGGACAGACAAAATACTCCTCACCAATCCTCTCAGATACCAAAACCATTTTACCTTCTGCTCTGGGATGCTGTTCATCACAATATCACGCTGCTCCGGCGCTTTCCTCTCCTCCTCTTCGGCCTGCTCTATGTGAGCATGAGGCAGATCTACACAGTCCTCGTCTATAATTTCCCTCTTAGCCACATCGCCGGCATCTCCGTTCAGCAGTCCCTGTCTGTCTACCCTCACAACTGGAACCGTGTCGTGCGTAATTCCGTCCATGTCCTGATTCCTGTCCTGTTCTCTCTTCTTTTGGGCTAGAACCCCATTGGGGGGTTTGAGAGCATGGCGTGGGCTGTTCGCAGGAGAGCCGGAGTCTGTGGGCTGCTCCGTCTGTCTCTGGTAGTTTTTGTGAGCCGGGCTGCAGTTAGGAGATCTGCTGACCTGCTTCAGAGGAGCGCCCTCCCTCCGACTGTCTGTGTGACTGTTGAGAGAGAGAGAGAAAGTAGAGGAAGGTCACCTTCTTTAGAGTCAGAGAACTCCAAAAAACAACCAACTTTGAGAGTTGGTGAACAGAAAGAGAAAGATGTTTTGTTTGTATGAATGTGATGGCGTTAAAAGAAGTGTTGAACAAACTTCCTCTGTCTTGTGGGGCGGCAATGCAGGGGACGTATGAATAAGCGGGTCATGGGAGGAGTGAAGGAAAAGAGGATTGGAGGAGGATGGGAGGAACAGGGAGGGTGAGGAGAGGTAGAACGCGGCTGCAGAGCGTCCCATGAGACATGGCTGGCCTACTTCAGAATACATGCCAACATGCAAGAACACACATTTACACACTCAAGAGAGCGAGACAGACGGTCTTTCTCTTTTGAACAAAATGCTTTCAGGAACAGTGGGAGCAAACTATAAAATATGTAAGAGATCATGAACAGTGTACCCAGACAGTCTGGTCATTCTTTTATCACCCTGGAGGGGTTTATTTTCTGATAATGACCGGATGACTGGACAGGATCCCACTTATTACACGGCTGCTTAATAAATAAATAAATAAATGGACATGAAATATTTATTTGAGTTAAAATTATTTTACTATAAGACCAGCTCTATCAATTTGAGCCGCTTTGACAAGAAAAGTTTTATGCACAAATACAACTTTTAATTTTAATTAATCTATTAGTAAATGTCAAAATGAACATTAAGAATAATAAATGCTTTAGAATTATTTTAATTGTTAGTTCATGGTAACTAATGTCGACAAATGTAAACTTATTGCAAAGTGTTACCAAACAATTAATATAATTAGAAAGCTGAGACTTTGATCCTTAAAAAATATAAATCAAGTTTTTTTTTTTTTCTTAGAATCGAATCTCCACAAATGGCTCATTGCAACTCAAAATGATAGAGCATGTCACTTATAGCGATGGTCCAATCAGAATCAAGTATTTCAGAGCGCTGTGTAATAAGAATACTTTTTTGACCGATGAACAATAAATAACAGAGATGCACAATATAGAAATCGTGAAAATACCAATATTAAATATTTCATACCATATAAACATACCATATAAAGAAATAAAATAAAATAAATATTTTATATCATATCATAACTGATATGATATATTTGAGTTTATACATTAAAAAAAAAAATGTGTTAAATTCTAATTTATTTTTGTTTCTGTATAAGCATCAGGCATTAGAATATTATAATGTACAACAGAGAAGATGAATAATTGTTTAGCTTAAAATATGGTATAGAAAATATGGGGGGGGGGGATAAGTCTTGATAATATTTGCTTCTTATCCAGACCAATACTGGTATAAAAAAATGATAATATTGGCAACATGGTCACTGATACATTGTGCATCCCAAATAACCATCAAAACTCCACTTAAGCAAACTGTAAAAACATGATCCATTCATAAGCGTGCATAAACCGAACAAAATTAAGCCACAATATAAGGCTTTGGGGTTCATGCACACATACACAAACACACACACACACACACACACACACACACAGATATCCTGCACCTCCAGCTGTTTCCCTGTCTACGGCCCACCTGCCCTCTAGATCAGATAGCGTTTCCTGTGAGATAGAGAATGGAGATGTGGATCTGAGGGTACGGAGCACTACAGTGAACACTCCAGATTACAGACTGCTATTAATACACCGTTGAGCTCTGGACTGCTGAGATGGATTAATATGTGCTATCTAACATTTTGTTCAGTGCATGACTCAAAACATTTCAAATTTGTCCTGTGCAAAGAACAAAAGCTAAGTCTTTGTAATCTGGTATGTTGAAATGTAGTTACAAAAAAGGCATTTCAGGAAAACAAATTAAGCTAACAAATGAAGCCACACAAGTAGGGCAGTATGGATTTCATTGTTTTTTCCCATGAGGCTGTAAACCAACCTCCTGCAGTTGTCTGAGGTCACGGCACTTCGGTCAGCATTCATAAGTATGTGTTGGCCCAGGCCAGACAGCTGCAGGAGTTATCAGACCACGGTTTACTCTATCAACCCGTGCGCTCTTACTTTGCTCCAGAGCTTACAGGATGAATTCCTGCACAGATTCTGACCCACACGCAACACAATGGCACTAGACCGGCAGGCAAAACAGGATAAGGGCTTGCAGGGATTTATTTGTGAGGAACTGGGGTTAATGGTCAGTCTATTTTGTTACGTTGCCATATGGTTTCATATGACCTGACTACACCGATGCTGAGCTACAGACTAGCAGATGAACGGAGTGAATATTATGCAGTAAAACAAATGCTTCACACTGAATTCATCATGGTTAAGGGGTGTTTTTAGTGTTTAAACCCATGTAACCATGGTAAAAACAATAATGCACTTCCTCAAGTGGCTTATTTCATAAAACAGCAGCAAAAGCAATGTGATAGAAGACACCAATGTTTAATAAATAACTAAATGCATTAACAATAAATCACAAAAAATGATTCTTTTGCCAATAATATAGTATATTGGGAATTTCATGTCACTTGATGAGACTTTCACAATTGTTCTGTTACAGAAAAATTACATACAGTCAACGCCTCAAATTTCAAAAGCGCTGTATGCTTTAAAAACATAAGCTGTGAGTTTATGTGCTTGACAGATTAGACATATTTAGCAACTTATTTTTTTTTAAACCATTCAATGATTTCAAAATTCACGTTTGAGGTATGACAGTGTGTAATTTATGTTGTAGAACAAAATGTAAAAGTCTCTTCAAATAATGTGAACCACAGATCTTATTTTACTCTTAAAAACCCATTAGAAATTCCAGAGGGAGCCCATGTTGAATTAGCCTTCCAGGTTGGCCTACAAATGACTGAACAGCTCTATTGGCAGCAGTAAAACATAAGGCATGGGCCATTATAAAGTATAAATCATTGCCCTTTGTTGAATTACACCAGCTTTAAGCACTTTCAAAATAGTTTTGCATGAGGTAACAGTGAAGAATAGATGGGTAGTCATAAATTGATAAATCAATCTTACCTCCTGTGTTGAAGTTTTATCACACACAACAGTAAATGTCTCATACAAAACCAGTTCTTTCCACAATGCTTGAGAAACACTGAACAAAACGTTAGAGTAAAAACTAGCTTCTGCTTTTTGATCTTCTTGTGTAATGTAAGGACAGACATTCCTTTACAGTAATTTAATCACGTTACACATCTGACTCTGATTTCACAAGATTTCTGTCTATATCGTACAAACTTTATTTTTTTTTAAAGAAATTAATACTATGTTCAGCAAGGACGCATTAAATTGATCAAAAGTGACAGTGAAGACATTTATAATGTTAAAAAAGATTTCTACTTCATAAATGCTGTTCTTTTAAACTTTCTACTCAAAGAATCCTGACAAAATGTATCATGGTTTCCACAAAAATATTAAGAAGCAAAAACTGTGAGCATAAAATCAGCATATTAGAATGATTTCTGAAGGATCATGTGACACTGAAGACTGAAAACACTACCTTTGCAAAAGCAAACAAGATCAATAAACCTATGTTAGAGAATGTCAATATCTACATATATCCATGAACAGAGATATTGATCGCAAGTTTACCTGTTCTCCTCAAAGCGACTGATGAGGTTGGACACTAGGCCCTTCCCTATTGCTCCTCCTACTCCTCCTCCCTCCATGTTGGGACTGATGGGTGACGTTCCAGCAGCCAGAGGAAAGGAGACTTCCGTCACCGGACTCTGAAGGTGTGCTGGCTTAGGAGGCACTGCGGGAAAAGTCACAAAGAGGACAGTGATTATATTTAAATGCTAATGTAACAAGCCGATATTTACTGTACACATTCCAAGAATATCATTACACGACCAGCGTGAGTGGAATCAGGTTCCACAATCGCCACTGTTAAAGGGATAGTTCACCCAAAAATGAAAATTCTGTCATTAATTACTCACCCTCATGCCATTCCAAACCCGTTAAGACCTTCATTCATCTTTGCAACACAAATTAAGATATTTTTGATGAAATCCAAGAGCTTTCTGACCCTCCATACACAGCAAGGGAACTACCACGTTCATGGTCCAGAAATGTAGTAAGGCCATCATTAAAATAGTCCATGTGACATCAGTGGTTGAACCTTAATTTTATGAAGCTACTAAGAAAACAAAAATAATGACTTTATTCAACAGTTTCTTCTTTTCCGTGTCAGTCTTCGACACACGTTCACTACAGTACCATGACACATGCGTGTGCATTCTTCTGCTTGCAAACAAGGTGTAGCCACTGATGTCACATGGACTATTTTAACGATGTCTGGGTCAGAAAGCTCTCAGATTTCATCAAAAACATCTTCATTTGTGTTCTGAAGATGAACGAAGGTCTTTCAGGTTTGGAATGACATGAGGGTGAGTAATAATTGACAGAATTTTAATTTCTGTGTGAACTATGCCTTTAAAGGGATAGTTCACCCAAAAATGAAAATTCTGTCATCATTTACTCACCCTCAAGTAGTTCCAAACCTGTATCAATTTCTTTGTTCTGCTGAACACAAAGGAAGATATTCTGAAGAATGTGGGAAACAGAGCAGTTCTGGGGCACCATTGACTTCCATAGTATTTTTTTTTTCGTACTATGGAGGTCAATGGTGCCCCAAAACAGCCTGGTTACTAACTTTCTTCAAAATATCTTCCTTTGTGTTCAGCAGAACAAAGAAATTCATACAAGTTTGGAACTACTTCAGAGTGAGTAAATGACAGAATTTTCATTTTTGAGTGAACTATCCCTTTAAGTGTCTTGCTTAAGAGCAAACCCGCCCTGGGCTTTCACTGCAACTCAAACCGCGTGTAAGGAAGTGTAAAACAAAGTGCCCAAATAGAACATATATGTGGAAAAATCCCTAACAGTGAAGTTAGATTTTAGCTCCAAGCTTAATGAAACACACCTGAATCAGCTAATCAAGGTCTTCAGACTCAATAGAAACTTCCAAGAAAGTGTGTTGGAGCTAAACTCCAAGAGAAGGCCCTCCAAGAGAAGGACTGTACACCCATGGTTTAGTGCTATTAAACTGGAAGCTGTAACTGTAATCATCACAAGGTGGCAGTGTAGCTTTAGTATGTTGCAATGGAACCTGTTAATACCCGGCAAGGTGAGATGAAGTGCATCTGGAAGCCAAAGAGTCTGTCTCTACCTGCGGTGAGCAAATCACAGCTAATCTAAGTCTGATGGGGTGGAGATATTGCAGAGCTCACGGCTCCATCCAGTCTGTCCCAATATAAATAGTGGCCGCCCCACTCACTTCACACATCTCTAATTCAGTAAGTGTGGTCTTTGAGGTTTATGTCATTGGGATTTTTGCCTTTAATTTTACGTGAGAATACAGAGATACATAAAAACGGTTCTATGAAGGAGGAACTCTGTTCCGGCTTAATGCATATCTGTGATACATTTTGAAACCAACAAACATATCTGCAGTCGATGTTCAGAATACTTTTCAGCAAATATGCAGAGCGATGACATAGTAGAATTTTAGGGTCTGTAATGATAGAGCTGACCTTTTTTTTTTAAAAAAAAGCAAAAGCACTTTACAAATGTTTAACTGTTACTCTTATCACTAGGAAATCATTCACACTTTTCAAACAAGGCAAGACAATCTGCTTAGTGATCGAACTCCTGTTCAAGGACGCTCTGAGGGTGCCGTACTTATTACAGCAGTGCTATTTCAGCATTAATCAGTAGCCACGCTGATTTGAATCAAGTCAATGGTAACGTTAAGTGTTCACGGCCTGTTTTAAAGGGAAAGATGTGTTTGTGTGTAAAATAATGTTCTAGAAAGAGGTTTAACAATAATGCCATAGAAGAACCCTTTTTGGGTTCCCCATTTATTTCTTAGTGTGAAGAAAATTGTAATAATCTAAACAACATTTTTTCCACTATAAGGAACCTTTTGTGCAATGGGAAGGTTCCAGGGATATTAAAAGATTCTTCATGGCACCATAGATGATGGAAGACCACCATAGATGGCTTCTGTGGAATTTTGGAAGGAGTTATGTGTGCGTGCATATTGTGTGCATATCTCCATACCTTGTGGTTTGGGATGCAGTGGTGGCCGTCGGCCTGAAACTCTTCCATTTACTCCAGTAAGGCTCTTATTGCTGAATCTGCATCCACGACTCAACTTCTCATTGTGACGACCTTGCTCATCAGGACTGTGGCTACCAACGGCTGCAGAGGAGAAAAGAAGGATGGGAATAAAGCGGTTTCAAAAGCAGTTTGTTTTATCTAATTGCTTGGGAGCCATACTGTGTGCAAACTTCATTTGAGTAGCGAGAACATGCAGTACTAACAGTGTTCTGGAAAATACACTCTCTGTGCAGAAGTGAAACGCAAGAGGTCTGTTTTTTGTGCTCTTGATATCAGTCAGGGCTGGTATAAAAGTGACCTTGAAACTCAAAGTGACTTAAACTTGAAACAAAGACTAAAAATAACCACAAGTTCCTCTGAGTCGATTACGGAACAGACAAATTGTGTCAGATTGTTTGGATGATCAATATTCAACCTATGAGGAAGCTTTTTTGTTTGCCTCAAACAAGAAATGTTTCCTGAAAAACAGCTAAGGCAAATATTGCAAGACATGCACGTATCTGTCGACAATGACAGCTGACCTTGAAAAGTTCAGATCTAAAAATGACACAGAACTGAATTTTTCATGTGCAACACAGTGATCCGTCTTAAAAAAAAAAACTGCATGAAAATGATCTTGGTTCCCACGTTGTATAAGAAAAACGGCAAACTTTCCAAAACAACAAGAACAAAATATCAGTAGGCTATTTTTACTGCAAAAATTAGACTAGAGATAAAATCTGCTCTTATAAGTAACAAGAAGTCCTGTTGAAAAAAGAAAAAGTAAAATAGAAGTATATAAAATAAAGATACTGACTTCTTTATTAATATACATCAACATAAACTAATCAAGTCAACATAAAACGGCTTTGCCTTTGCAAGAAAATAAGTGGATCGGAAAAACATTCCTTGGCAGGTTTTTGGAGAAAGGGGCTAAAAAAAATAAGAGGACCTGGTGATGTCATGCAAAAAGTAAAGTTATTTTAGAGGCGGAGCAAGTTGTTACTTGTTAATGAAAGATTTTGATGTTAAGATACTGTACCGTGTTAACGAAAATTCCCCTTCAGATTTCCCACTTTTGTTTCCGTAATGTATTTTTATGTGAAGCGGGATATGCAACAAGAAAAAAAATTTAGGACAGCAATTGATTCAATCTTGAATGTTACATTCCAGCATGAAGCCAGACTAAAAGCAAGTTTTCAAAGCAAATGCAAGTATGCAGTCTCTATTAGCTAACACTATCTGCCTGTGTGGTGACGTCAACGTTGAGAAGGAAATGTTAAATTACATTTTGATGATTAAGTATAATAATGACATGCACCGATAAAAATGACATGCACCGATAAATCATTCACAATAAGACGAGGAACTAAATAGCGTTAATTTTTGTATTTTTGCTGGCATTAAACAAAGACTGTATACTGTACCTTTCAGTCATATTACTCTGAATGGGAGAAACTGCAACACAATACAGTGGACAATTCCCGCTTACTTAATAGCCAATCGCTAATCAGTTAAATCATTAAGCCCACAGTTAAGCCTACAGAAACAGTCAGTGTCCTGAAATGCATGCTTGCGACTGTTCATGCGGATTGGCTTTATCCCAACCTGAAATATGCGATTTTTAACTATGTTTGAACATATGGAACAACATTTATAGGACAATTCATGTGAGATTTTGTTGCTGAAATATTTCAATGTGAGTTTGACAAGAAATTTCGGCATTTCCCCAATTAGTTAGTCACAGTAGGCACTTGATCTTGCATTCCTGACATAGCTGCCCAGAGGAGTTGCAAATATGGCCACAGAATGAACTGACTTTCCTCTAAAAGGACTGTGCTCTACCATACAACATGAAATAAAATAAATGCATAAAGTTTGCAGACAAGATAAAATGCCATTGCAGGAACTGGTCGCTATTACATCATTAGTGCACATTACAGTCAACACACACCACAGTAATAACACACATTAAGACTATGTAGGTGCACACACCCACTGAAGGCTATGTAGGTGCAATCCTGGTTTAGATTCCTCTTTCAGGTTATTCTTCCTGTTTGACCACTTCACATACTGTATTTACCTCACAACAGAAGGCCTATTCACACCAAAAACGATAGCTATAGACATAAATATAACAATTATTAATGTCCACACCTACGGCCCATATCGTTCTGTTTATTAAAAGTGTGCGCTGCAGTTATAGTGCCTGCTGCTTTAAATGCTCAAGTTCTTTAAAGTCAGGTGGATTCTGATTGGTTGTCAATGTTTTTATCATTCATCAGCTTGAAATAATTGATTCCAACGATATCGTTCCTGTGTGTCGTTATCGTTATAGTAGTGTGGACTTCCTTATTCTCACAGAATTAAAGACGAAAACTATAAAGATAACTATATTAGCATCCACATCAACGGATGATAATGCTCTGTTTATTACAGAGCATATTGCACTACAGTTGTCATCTGCCGTTTTAAATGCTTAAGCTCTTTAAAGTCACGTGGATTCTGATTGTCAATGTTTTATTATTCATCATCAGCATCAGAAAAAAATATATATTCTTAAAGTAATTCAAATGATATTGTTTCTCTGTGCCATTACCGTTATAATTGCAGTGTGGACTTCCCTATTCTCACAGAATTAGAATGATTATTACAACTTCATAGTTACAGTTATCAATAAAACAATCATCATTGGGATGAACAGGGATTTAGACTAAATGAGACCAAAGAGTGCAGCATCACAAAGTTAACCTCTCCAAAATTTCTTAAACTCACTTGCTGACTCATTACCAGAACACCAATATGTTTTCAGTTTACAAATAAAGTTTCATTTTGAGTCCATAAACGTAAAATACACAAGTACACATGACATTAAGTTATACTGAAAGTCTGGAGCTCCTTTTTTGAGAATTGCTTATTTGGGTGCAATAAACAGGACACCCAAGTCTGTCACTTTCCTCTGTTACAGGCACTCATGCAAATGATGTCTTGCCCATGTCTTGTTAAATTAGAGCATGGGGATGTTAATGCATTAGGAAGCACAAAGAGAGGCTTTCTATGTTCTTCCTAGCTTCATCTGGCCCCCTTTTCTTCACTGCAAACATCTTAGTCCAATAGGCTGCATGGGACTGTCCATGTCTTAGGATGAATGATGCTGTTGTGCTGGAAGTAAATATATGGTGGTGGTGGTGGTGGTGATGGTGTGACAGCTTCATGTGTGATTGGTCCATTCATCTCAATTCTGGCTCAGTTTGTAGCCAGGATTGAAACAAGCTTTCTTTTCCGGACCAGAAAATGGCTCTAAATGCCTGCATTTCACCGATATCAGAAAATTTCAGTGTCTAAAATAAACATTTTTGTAATATCCTCAAGGCCATCTAACACTTACGTAGAATTTGTATTTATTGCCTGTGTGTGCATAATTACTTTTTCTGTATATGAACAAACCCCTAAACTTTGACCCCTAGCAACCATTCAGAACACCCTAGCAACCATCAAAAATACCATAACACTGTGACAGTGAGTTTTGAATGGGCAAGCACCACTAACGTTTTTCCATAAAAATTGGGTTTGCATTAATTTATACAATTGTAATATAAAAGTGCTACAAAAGAGACAATGACAGTACTTTCTTACTAAACATCAAAATACCGCCAGAAACATGCAGACATTGTTGGTATATAATTCTGACTAACATTAAGCGTTTTCACACATTCACCCTTATCAGTATACTCATCGACATTTTTCTATTTAGAGGTCCTGTGTGACGAGGGCCGGCTGTTAAAATGAAGAAGTTGCAACATTGCCGGAAAAGATCTGATGCTGTATGTGAAAAACAATGTACATGTACAAGGTTAGATTATTGACTCTAACATAAGAAGTATGCTGTCAAACTGAAACAAAGCTCTAAAGGAGCTCCATGCCATTTAGTTGTAAACCTGTCACACAGGGTTCGAAAATTATAATAATGTATGCTGTGGAAAAAAAACGTCGTCAAACTGGATAAATGCTGAAATGAAAAGCTTTTCTTTATCCGAGCAAATGAAGAAATTATTCGAAAGATTACTGGTAGAGTTAAAGATTCTCTTAGTAAAATAAGACCATTTGTCTTACTGAAATTCTTTCACTATCAGTTAATTACTAGGATTTTTAACCGCTGAAAGTGTTTAAATGCCAATTCCGTCAAATAACTACAGTTTTAGCAGAATTTTGGTGCTGATGTGTGAATGGTATATGACTAAAAGATGGAAAGCTGCTGCAGATGTGGTAGATTTACCGGAAAAGTCAATTTGGCAATCTTGCATGAAAAAATTGCATTGATGTGTGAACATGGCTATTGTCTACCTCAGTGGGTTTATGTAAGCATACTGCATCTGCCTAACAAAACAACGAAAGCATCCTCAGGTCAATAATGTACCTCATGGCGTGGCCTTGCTCAGACTACATAACTGGTCTCTGAGTTGCCATGGCAACTTCTTCCCAAAATCCTCTAGCAGATGAAATTGAAACGGTGCACATCATAACAGAGAAACACCTGCGTGCAGATCCATTAGAAATGTCTCGTTGGGTTTTTGCAGCTATAATGAGTAGAAAAGTGAGCTAGGTTGATATCAAACCATGTGTGGTCTAGTGAATGTAAACTATGATAATAATTGCTGCTAAAATGTTTGCATGGGAAAAAGTACAAATCTTCCGCATTCTCAGTCTAAAACACAGGCGTGTGCCAACTTTGGCATTCCTGGCTAAGTATAGAAAGGGAAAAAAAAGTCTGTGGTTTGACCTGACATATGCAGAGAGCCCAGTTCAAGATAATGGCTTAAAATCAGATCAACATCTGAGTTTAATAACAGCAGTTTGTTCCAGTAAAAAAAAAAAAAATACATAATAAAAAAAAAAAAAAAAAAAATCACTAAACCCATTACAGATGCGTTTACATTTCTGTACATGGAAATTTGACACATAAAATCCAGTTAAAACATAAATCAACCTTAATGTGAATAGAACAATTTTCAGTTTATGGGAAAACCACCATACTGTATATTTGAATATAGCTGCACTTTGGTACTGTACAATCAATAAAAACCTTGTGGGAAAATACCTACCAATACATAACAGATAAGAACAGCTCATTTAGTTTGCATAACGTGGTAGGAACTGACCATAAGGAGCAGGATTAGCTAGCAAAAGTTTTCAGAGCTTGTCATGCAACAGAGGAACAAAGACAAGCAATTCATAAATGTGAAGGAAGTTAGAAATGCACATATGTTAAATGCATTTCCTTAAACATGCAATGGAGCCAGAAGAAAAAAGCTAACTAACAAGACTGAAAAATGTGAACTGCTTGAACTTGTTTATAAATGTTTGCAAACAAACCCATGAGAAATTAAAAAATGAAGCAGAAGTGGTGACCAAATGTCTGAGACAAATTCTTAAAATAGCAAAATATCATATGAAATACTCACTAATTCATTCTGATTGCAATTATTCTACAAAACAACCATTAATTTTCAAAGTAACCACTGTCACAGAGAAGAAAGAATAACTAATTTGTGTGAAAATACATAAAAGCTCTTCCAGCGTCCTCCACTAATGTGCTGTTGCCAAGTTTAATTATACTGTCACATCTAAACAGACCAAGTTAAGCGATAAACAGCAGACTAGCAGTGGTAAGATTGTGATCATTGTCAAGCCAAAGTAATCTCACCTTCTGTCCGTTAAAATGAGGACAAATAATCCCAGTACAGTGAGACAAAAATAAGAGCAGTTTTCTTCATTCAAGCCTTCCGGTACTCTATAAACCACAGACTGACTGAAACTCTGCCACAAAGACACGAGGAAACAGCCCCTCCCTCCAAACACACACACACGCGCACACACACACACTCAAGCCAAAAACTGGTGAAGGCCATTTACATTCATTGTGCATAAAATCCACTTGTATGTTACAATGTACATAGTGCTGTGTGTTAATGACATTTCTGCACCTCGAAATGATAAATTCATGATTGTCTTTTTATATATGTCCACCATTGTCATAACCAAGAGTCTGCTAAATATTATTTGTAGTAAATATAAAAAAAAAATACAAAAACATAAAATATAAACATAAAAACTACATACACACACACATATATATATATATATATATATATATATATATAAAATGTTGTTATATATATTTGTTGCATTGGCATATATTTTTGTTGCATTGCCATTTGTTGCAAAGCCATTCTTTAAAAATTCTCCTTGTATGTTCTGAAGAAGGATACTTGTGAGGGTGAGTAAATAATGACAAAATTTTCATTTTTGCATTGACTATAAAACCATAGCACAGTCCAGTGTGAATATTGTTGCATTTCTGAATGGAGTGGGAATCTGAGTTTGACTGTAATGGTAAGACAAGTGATTAAATAATTTCATGGTATAAATGAGAAAGAAATTTAATCGTCAGAATGGACGACATACTGAATTTTACGTGGAAGAAAACAAGGCTGTGAGAGTCTTTCTTTATAATGGCCTGCACTGTGAAAAGGTCATAGATCAGACGTCATTTTCAAAACTGTTCTGTAGAGTTTTTGTCTCCTGTAAGTTTTTTGGAAAGCTGAACAATTGGCATGTTGTTAAAAAGCAGTACAATCCATTGAACGCATTGTACTTCTATCTCTCACAACCTCATTTTCATTCCTGTAAAAAATGAAATATGGCGGATCCCCGACTAAGGTCTCTGGTGCCCTTTCAACAGCCTCGAGCAGCATCAAGTCTCATTCCAAACCCTCTTGGCACACAAAAACTCTCACGTTACAAAATACTGAGAGGAAAATTCTAATGGACTCAGGATAAACAGGCTAAAATTAAATGGAGCTCTTACTTGAGAGGCACAGATGGAATGCCAATCATTCAAGGGCAGGAAATGATAAATGGACACAGACAAGTAGTCTTGAACATGTAAACTTCATGCAAAGCCACACCTTACAAGTTTATTAAACTGTTTACCAGATTCCACTGCAGATCTGATTTACTTTAATCTCATTTTCGACATCGAGTGCAGACAGAGAAGAGACCTCAGCATCTGGTGTTGCACAACCATTTTGACACATCCCAGACAGCCACAACTCAACCCAAACTTGAAGTTTGTGTAAATACTAATGCCCTTTCTGTTGCATGCGGTTAATGAAGTCAAATTTTCATATTCAGCTTGGAACACTTCCAGTGTCAATTTGAAGCTACTTTTAGTATTTCCTCCTTAGAGGCTCACAGACATGACATCTGAACATCAACCTGCCATAGCAACAGTATCTACAACAATCAATCGAGCTGTCTGCGTATAACCTATGATGTAATGATCTAGGCAGGTCAGGTGGGAATTTTCTGCTTCATCAACCACTGCTCAAAGAAAAACATCAGTTTGTCTTGGTACAATATAAAAATGACTTAAATAAATAAAGTTGTAAATAAAACAAAGCAAAGTAATTTCTGAATGAAAATTGTATCTGCACAAATTTTTTTTTCCAGTGTACGATTAGTGACTTCTTGTACTAAACATATATAAGTACATAATGTTTAGCACTATATATGAAGAGTTTATTTGCAAAAACAAATAACTCCGTTTTTTACATTTTCAAAAATCATGTTTTTTTATTATATCGTGTTTTTTATTGTGTTTTATTGTGTTAGTTAGCTTTATTTTTTAAGTTAATTTTTAACCTAATCAAAATAACCCAACTGCAGTTTGATTGAGATTAATTGGAATGCACAATGAAAAAACATGATTTTTGGAAATTGTTAAAAACAGAGTTATCTGTTTTTGCAAATGAACTCTTCATATGCACACTACTGTTCGAACGATTGGGGTCAGTACGATTTTTCAAAAACTAAGTTTTTGAATCCACTAGCAAGTTAAAAAGTAAATCCACTATTATTAGGAAATATTACAATTTAAAATAACTGTTTTCTATTTTTATATATTTTAAAATGTAATTTAATTATTTGGTGGCAAAGGCGAATTTTCAGCAGCCATTACATTTCTGAAGGACGTCACAATGATTTTTCAGAAATCATTCTAATATGCTGATTTGGTGCTCAAGAAGCATTTCTTCTTATTATTATTATCAATGTTGACAACAGTTGTACTGTTTAATATTTTGTGTAAAGTGTAATACATTTTTGTTCAGGAATCTTTGAGTAGAAAGTTCAGAGAACAGCATTTATTTGAAATAGAAACCTTTTAAAACATTACATGCATCCTTGCTGAATAAATATATTAATTTCTTTAAAAAAAAAAAAATCTAACTTTTTAGTGGTAGCCTATATGTAATATAGTATGTGATGGTTCAAAAAACTGTACAAAGTATCTAAGCAATTAAAAACCACTCAACCACTATAGTTCAAATCCTCAGAACCAAAACCACACCATTAACCACCTGGTTATAAGGTTAGGTTATAAGATCACATAAAGGTGAAATTCTCATATAATCAGCTCAGTGATATCTCTTTACATTTAGCATTATCATTTTAAAATTATTCTACAATTAAAATGAGCTCAGTACAGCGTTCCCGTCTCGCTTAAACAAGTCTGACCAGCACAACTACTGTAAAGTCTTGTCACCTCCATTTGTACCATTTGTATTCCCATATAAGGTCTGGAAAACAAAAGCTTTCTAGGTAATATCGATCTGACAAATAAAAGCAAACTTTGTGAAGTTGACGAGGCCTTTGTTTACACACAGAGACACTTACAGCACAATATGTATTCTTGCTTTTGAATTTAAGCATTATTTATTGAACACACTTATCCAAAGTGAAAAAAGCAATTTCTTCCATGTAAAGTTTTTTTTGTTTGTTATAGAAGCCACAAGTAAAATAACATTTTGTAGATTGAATGGTTTCTATTCATGTAGTGTTGTGCTGGGTAGCTCACCATTTAAATTCATTGGTCCAGTGATCGTTCCACACATAATTGTACATTAATCATCAAATATGGTCTGATATTTGCATGCAGAGATTGCAAATATCAGACCATAGAATGCAGAGAAAACAGAACAATGCTGGGTGAAAAAACGAGGGTGATCAGACTAAAATCTGAGGTTGATGGATCATTGACCACATTGCATGTATAGTAAGTGTGGCTCAGTCATGCCAATTCATTTCCATAAGCCTTAAAACTACTATTACATAACATAAAACTATATCTTATCTCTTACAGCAAATCATAAATCCAACTGCTCGCAGCTACAGGTTTTTAGAAAGGATTCAATCTGACACACCATACATGCATCAACAACTCCAGTAAATGGTAGACTCCCAAGAATCAGAACTTGAAGTCTTATCAAATGGAGAAAGGAATAGACAGATTAGGAAGCAGAGGAAGAGAGGGTTGTTGCCCACCTTTGTTCTGAGCGATCTTCACCCCAACACAAGGCTCCTCTTCCTCAGATTGTTTGGAGGGAAAGCAGCTGGGGTTGCCAGCTTTATCTGAAAGACACCAAGAGATATATTTAGTTAGTTTTATTCTCTGCACTTTTTTTTTGGTAGTTTCCAGAAAGTATTTTGAGTTGCTTTCATGATCCTAAATTATGTAGATACAGATGGAAACTGAGGGGGATAAAGATACTGAGATATATGTGGGTGGGCTAAAAATAAGAACAGGAAGAGATCTGCAAAAATTAGTGCTAAATGGTAAATGAGAGAGTTGGTCCTGCTATCAGCCTCAAATCTTATGATTCATGTCTTATTTAGACATGAATGTTATTTCATCCCAAAGGCGTTCAATGGAGTTCAAGTCTGGCTTTTCAGCAGGCCAGGTCTTTAACACAAGACTCAGTAAATGATTTGATATGAACCTCGCTTATTGCACACAGCACTGTCCTGTTGGAATACAAAAGGACCTTTTGCAAAATATACGAAGTTGGAATTTTAAAATAATGCACGATTGCAAAAACAAATAAATTAATTAAATTAATTAAATAAGTAAATAAATAAATAAATAAATAAATAAATAAATAAACAAACAGACTTTTTAAAATTTAAATTACTTAAAAGGGATAGTTCACTCAAAAAGGAAAATTTGATGTTTATCTGCTTACCCCCAGGGCATTAAGATGTAGGTGACTTTGTTTCTTCAGTAGAACACAAACGAAGATTTTTAACTCAAACCGTTGAAGTCTGTCAGTCATATGATGGCAGTCAATGGGCTCCACGGCTTTGAGAGTCAAAAAAAACATACACAGACAAAACCAAATTAAACCCTGTGGATCGTTATGATACATTGAGGTCTAAAGACATGAAACGATCGGTCTGTGCAAGAAAGACCCATCTCTCAAATGGACCATTGACACTCTATCTACAATCTCAATTAGGAGTGTCAATGGTCCATTTGAGAGATAGATGGCGGTAATACACTTATAAGTCTGCGATATGCCGTAAAGCAAGAAGAAGAAGAAGAAGAAGAAGACGACGTGTCATGTGCCAGCTGTTGTGAACGCACTCAGGACAGCTGGACATTGCAGTGAATCAGAGGTAAAAAATGATATAAATACTGTTCTTTTTTTGCACAGACCGATCGTTTCGTGTCTTTAGACCTCAATGTATCGTCACAATCCGCAGGGTTTAATTTGGTTTGGCCTATGTATATTTTTTTGACTCTCAAAGCCGTGGTATGGAAGGATTTCACAGACTATTTTCAAATAGAACTGTAAATTGTATTTTCAATTGCATTTTCCATACATGGACGCATAAATTGTGACATAATCCAAATGCAATTGCAAATCTTGCATTACCGTTTGCATTTTCCCTTTCGCGAATGCACAGTGACTGCCACATTTCAAATGAAAAAGCAAAGTCCATTTGCAACTGTATTTCCCATGTCTTACGAGTTATGAGCCTGTTATATTTAAATTGCAATATTAATTACCACGTCTGCTTTTTCACTCTCTCTGCGCCATGCATATAACCTGCCAAA
This sequence comes from Spinibarbus caldwelli, assembly GCA_039654775.1. Classification (NCBI taxonomy): domain Eukaryota; kingdom Metazoa; phylum Chordata; class Actinopteri; order Cypriniformes; family Cyprinidae; genus Spinibarbus; species Spinibarbus caldwelli. The sequence goes on along the minus strand of CM077238.1, from coordinate 8,430,273 downwards.
ACTCAAATGGATTCGCAATTCCTTTTGCATTTGAATTTCCGATGTCTACACTGAAAGCTGTCAATCAATGTGAGGGGGCAGGACTAAACTAGGGAGCATGTTTGTTTTGGGAGGTGATGTCACTCACAGACGACCGTGCCGAATGCTTTGATCGATGGAGGTAATCGGTAAAGCCTCTGCTAAAGGCAGCTGCCAATCAGTTCGTGCCTGTGTTAACGAACAGACAGTGCAACCTTCTTGGCACAATACATAATTCTTTTTTAAGTCTTTTTTAACCCAAATACAGTGATTATCCCCTGATAACAGAGCCACAAACGGTACGCACAATAGGTCAAAATTCACTATTATCCAAACGCTTTTCACCTGTCTCAACATCTCTCACTGTTTCTCTCACTCTGATTGATGCAAGTGAGAAAACAGACAGTGCAATTCTACACTTAGAAAACAACTTTTGTTATGTTGAGATCACGACAAAAATAAGTCGTGATAACGAGAAAGCAACTTTTGTTATATAGAGATCACGACAAAAAGTCTTTTTGGTGATGCCTTTGTGCTACGGGACGCGTGCTCCATAACAGATTAAAACTGTTGAATAAAATATAAAGTAAGGTGAAAAATGGGTAGATAAATATAGTTTGGTACTGTTTTGTTTGCTTACGAATAAAATGTACTGTAATAAGTGTAGAATTGCACTGTCTGTTTTCTCACTTGCATCAATCAGAGTGAGAGAAACAGTGAGAGATGTTGAGACAGATGAAAAGCGTTTGGGTAATAGTGAATTTTGATCTATTGTGCGTACTGTTTGTGGCTCTGTTATCAGGGGATAACCGCTGTATTTGGGGTAAAAAAGACAGAATTATGTATTGTGCCAAGAAGGTTGCAGTGTCTGTTCGTTAACACAGGCACGAACTGATTGGCAGCTGCCTTTAGCGGAGGCTTTACCGATTATCTCCATTGATCAAAGCATTCGGCATGGTCGTCTGTGAGTGACCTCACCTCACAAAACAAACACGCCCCCTAGTTTAGTCCTGCCCCCTCACATTGATTGACAGCTTTCAGTGTAGTCATCGGAAATTCAAATGCAAAAGGAATTGTGATTCCATTTGGGTTTTGGCAGGTTATATGCGCGGCGCAGAGAGAGTGAAAAAGCAGACATGGTAATTAATATTGCTATTTAAATATGACAGGCTCATAACTCGTAAGACATGGGAAATACAGTTGCAAATAGACTTTGCTTTTTCATTTGAAATGTGGCAGTCACTGTGCGTTCGCGAAAGCGAAATATGCAAACGGTAATGCAAGATTTGCAATTGCATTTGGATTATGTCACAATTTATGCGTCCATATATGGAAAATGCAATTGAAAATACAATTTGCAATTCTATTTGAAAATAGTCTGGAAAATCCTTCCATACCGTGGAGCCCATTGACTGCCATTATATGACTGACAGACTGCAACGGTTTGAGTTAAAAATCTTCGTTTGTGTTCTACTGAAGAAATAAAGTCACCTACATCTTGGATGCCCTAGGGGTAAGAAGATAAACATCAAATTTTCATTGGGTGAACTATCCCTTTAAATTAGATAAATTATACAAATTATATAATTTATATATAATTTATACAAAGTTTGGAGCTTAATATAATATCACAATACAAAAAAGGCCTAAATAAATAAATAAATTCTATAAAATTATACAAAGTTAGAAGTGTGAATTAATGCCACAATAAACAAACACATATATAAATAAATAGGCTTAATTTACTTATATGAAATCTTAGAATTTATACAGATTTATACAGATCACAGTGCAAACTAAATAAATAAAATACACCTCATTTAATTATATGAAATTCTATAGGCTAATTTTATATGAAGTTGGAAGCTTCAAATGATAATAATGCAAAATAATTAAATAAATAATCAATCTGTATGCAAAATATAATTTTTCACTTAAAAGTGAAAACGTACAACTGTACTATGCATAATAGTATGACTGCAGAACAACTGAATTAGATAAATGTCTTTTGGATGATAAAAACAGCAGAAGGAGGAGAAGGTCTGTGTGTGAATAGAGAGGATGAGAGAACATTAATCCAGCATTTGTAGCAAAACAAAAGAAAAGTAAATCTCCAGAGACTCGCCAGTAATTAATTCTGCTGTAATATCTAGGGCATATGAGAGCTGTGTTAATGTACTCTATTTCAAACGCACATAAAAGATGAAAGCCAATCGGTAAACACGTGCCATGTGGTTGCCAATTGTACACATGTGTGCATGAAGGCACACACTGACACACATGCAGCTTATAAAGCAGACAGCTGAAAATATAAGACCACACTAATAATGTTACGCTACTGAGAGAAAACTAAAGAAAATAGGGAAGTAAAGAGAGACAAAATGCAGTGATGAATGATAGAGAACTCATTGAATAAAATGAGAATGTGACAAAACAGTCAGTCAGTTCAACATACAGTGAAACAAGTTTAAAGTAAGTTACATTTTGAGTGGGACGGTGTGTTTTATCCTGGATGTGAGATTAAAGCAAGGCTTTTTCCTCGTACCATCTGGAGCCCTTGTGACAGAAGGATCTGGTGTCCCCCGCACACTCAAATGTGCACACATGCTCACATAATAGTCATTTTTAACAGCAGCTTTACAAAAACCACATTCTGTAAGCTAACACAACAACCACAACAAACAAACTTAACGAAGATGAAAGAGGGGGCTGGTGGGACCCTGTATAAAACCTTTTTTTTTTTTATGAGCTATCAAAGACAGATTCTCAACAAACACTGCAAAATGGGTTACTGGGATGTATAGAGCTGGTTAACCATGCATAGATGTTTCCATGACACCTCAGTTAAACTCTTTCCTCGTTTAGAAACAAAATACAGCCATCTTTCATCTGAACACAAAGGAAAATAGCAACGACATGTTTTATGAGGTTATTTATGATCCTGTGTAGCATGTAATTTAGCGTTTATGCGGAGCCCTTGTTGGAGCATTAGAGGAGATGCGCCATGAATCATGTTCACAGTCGAGTGGCCATTATAATTGTAAATATTGTGGTTTCCAGTAGGTAGTGAATTATGGATCTGGTCGATGGAAGCATAAATACTTCCCTTAATCAGCCTCAATCAATTTCCAGTATGTACGCATGCATTTAATGTATTTGTAACCAACTAACAGAACAAACAGAACACTAAACTGAATTATGATGCATGAATGGTTCATCACATCACATCGATTTAATATCGACACCGTAAACTAAGACAGCCAAAACCTTATAAATATAGTAACCAATTTCTACCAAAATACAACAGCAGCTATTGTCATTATTATTGTAAAAGCACAGTAAATTAATATGAAATCTCATCTACACAGTGTAAGAAGCTTTCAGAACATTCTTGATTGTTTTTTTATTTTACTTATTTTTTTGGATGATACCGATTATTAATCCAATTTACCACAGCTTTATTGTAGAAATGATCAATATTAATAAAGGCAGTATTAATAACTTACCACAAACTGCAGCTTCTTATCTGTGCAAGTCATATTTCACCCAAAAAATCAAAAGGAAAAACATCAATTAAATTTAGCATAGAGAAAACTAAGCTTTTTTTTTTGCATTATATATATTTGCATGTATCATAATTCTCAATATTGTTTTTTTTCTGTATTACTAGTACATTAAAATTACTAGTACAATGATAATTTTTTTTTCCACAATTGGCCTTAAATAAATACTATGATCTATAATAATCATTTAATTATTTATTTATTACAATAAGAGAATTTGGGGAAAATATGCTTGTGATTAAATTAATGAATCAATGTTTTATTTGTATTTTCTTTAAGTAAAATATAATTGCACATCATATTTCTTTTGATTTTGGGATGATATATGGCCTGGACACGTTTTTTGACCTGCTGTGTGAAATTCACCTGTTCATACATGCTAGAATTTATAGCAAACTCTCCACAGATTTAAAACGCATACCAACAGATATATAAATGATCTGTTTGTGTGTTGTTATTAAGAAAATTCAGACAAAAAGCATCTCTCTATCGGACTGTAAAATCTGCAGAGGTCAGAAAAACAAGACTGTTACATGAGTACAATGTGGGATCTTGGCACGAATATACGTGAGCTGAAGGTCATGTCATTTGATGCATAAGGAAATGCACTAAAAAAATGAGAAAAAATACCTGTTCTGCTCTTGGTTCTCCTGTGTGTCCTGGTCTGCGTTTTTCTCACAATCCTAAGATGTTTCTCCATCTTAAGCAGACATCAATACGCTAAGCAGCAGGGAAATGCCCACGACATGCAACTCATCTTACAAGTGACACTCAACAAGCAATTTTTTTTTTGTCCTTCCTGTGTTTGTGTCTTCCCCTCACTGGTCACAAAACCAGTTTCCCAGCCAATGTGAGAAGCAGGACACTGACTATGAGTGAATGTTCATTCAACAACAACACAGACACTATAAATATCAGTTTAGATGATGCACCATGCTACCAACCCGTCCAGAGAAAAATTAAATAAATAAAAGCAACTGCAGTAAAATCCCCCTATGTGCAGTTAAAAAGGATCCAACCATTTCCTCAATTTTTAATATACAAAATGTTATGCGTGCATGAATGTGCTGACTGTTGGCGACTAGAAAATAATTACAGGCATTGATAAAAGCTGCTGAGTGAGAGAACAATGAGAATAAAGTCTAAATGTGTAATAATATCAACAAATCAACCCACCTTTCAGCTTTCATTTCTCTAGTCTCTCTTTGTCCCAATGTGAACAGAACTATTGGAATGTGTAAAACCTTTCTTATGGGCCTTAAAACAATTACAGCAGGATATGTATGGATGTTACACTTTCAAACCTAATAATCTTAGACTTTGTCTACCGCTGAATCAAGCAAGCTGACTGAGCCTCACATAATTCTGCAACCCTTGATTAGGTATGAGCCTCTCTTCTGTTTTTGAGCTTGTTTTATGTAATTTTCCTGCAGTATAGTTCTGCTTTTTGCTGCTTGCGTGTGTATGATTAATTTCACAACTGAAAGCAGTCACATGCTCAACACTGAGAAGCAGATAATAAAACATTTCTGTGCACCCGTTCTCAGGACGAGACAGCGTGGGTGGCAGTGAGGTCATCATTTATAGACACAAGCAAGAGGGACGCCACCACTCTTAGGTGAGAAAAATGACAAATGAGACTGTATTAATGTCAATTGTTTCTCCCACACAATATAGCATTAGTGAGAGCAACTGGAGACTTTTGCTGCAAAAAATCCCCTAGAAGTTTAAAAGTGATCTCAATAATAATTGAGCTCAGAATCGGCTAGATAATAATGTTTGTAATTCAAAAATTTCATTATGAACTCTACATTTCTGCTAAAGACCAAATATCCAATGTTATAGCTCTATAATAGTGTAAAATTAAGCTACTAGTCAAACATTTGGAATAATTAAGATTTTTTTCTTTTGTTTTATTTTTTTTTTTTATTTTTTGAAAGATTTATGCTCACAAAGGCTGCATTTATTTGATCAAAAATAAAGAAAAAACCTAATATTGTAAAATATTACATTTAAAATATCTATTTTAATACATTTTAAAATATAATTTATTCTTGTGATGCAAAGCTGAATTTTCAGCATCATTAGTCTTCAGTGTCACATGATCCTTCAGAAATCATTCTAATATGCTGATTTGGTGTTCAAGAAACATTTCTTATTATTATGTTAAACTTAAAATTTAAAAAATGGTCATGGTTTCCACAAAAAAAAATTAAGAAGCAAAAACAGTTTTAATAAAAAATAACCATTATTAATGATTGAGTACCAGTAATTACTGACAACAACCAAATCAGCATATTACAATGATTTCTGAAGGATTATGTGACACTGAAGATTGGAGTAATGACTGCAAAAAAAAAAAAATCAGCTTTGCCAACACAGGAGTAATAGAAAACAGCTATTTTAAATTGTAATAATATTGCTGTCTTTACTAGCCTATATTCTTTCAAATAAATGCAACCTCGATAAGAGACTTCTTCCAAAATGTTTAAAACCTTAATTATTATTACTAGTGTAATACTAGTGTAATAGTAAAAGTTCTCTTTATTTCCTCAGTTTATGTCTATATTTTATGATAAACACCTCAGACAAAGTTCATCCCTAAAAAATCCCTAAAAAGCTCTTGAACCGAGGTGCTAAAGCATTCTTAGCCGTCTGTGATGGTTACTACATATGTGTTATTTAGCACGTTAATGAGTCTTAACACTCTCCTGATCCTGTAAAGAGATACTTCTCTGCTTAATCTGATAGTCGTGTGGTGTTTGCTGGTGTCTGGATACAGATCACACACCTATCACACACAAACACAGATCTCCACCTGCTTCCATGAAGCACCCTGACCTGTTTCCACATCCATCTGTCTCTGCATCTGTGTCTGCGTTCAAATAATGTGGCTGATTCACCCCAGGATTGCTCATCGCTGTGACTCGAGCACAAAAATATTCGATTTAAATATGTTATTGCTCTAGGTTTTACACAAAAGCACCGTTCAAATCCACCTACGTACAGACACACTGCTGCTTCAGAGTCTGTCTGCAGAGTTAAATATGCATCTCCCAAGACAAAATACCACACATAAATATGCTTTAATAAACAAAACAGCAGGTTTCTATTCAACACTAGAGTTAAAAGCCTAAACCGTACAGTCTTCTGCAATAAACCTAAAGAGCTTCAAGAGGCACAGCCCTTCTCGAATGTGGTCAGCAGCGGCGATCTATACATGTGAAGAAACACCACTGACCTGAGTCTTCGTCGGATTGGAGACAGCAGCTGTGTGTGTGTGTGTGTGTGTGTGAGATTTCCACTTCAGTTCAGTTCTGTCGTCCTTATCCAGAGAATCATGCCAGACTGAACAGCCCTCTCATGAACCCTCCCTCTCTAGCCGTGCCGCCACACACTCTGCATCCTCCATCCTTCCTCTCTCTCTCTCTCTCTCTGTCTCTACACTTGCTTTACTGCTCCTCCTCCTCCTCCTTCTATTCCCCCTCGCTTGCTTCCCCCGCACACTGTGTTTTCCGCTCAGCCTCTGTTTTTCTCTCCACCGAGGATAATCACATTCCAGAGGAGGGACGGCATATGGCAGGGAAACGCCACACACTCTTGTCTGTCCATCTTTAGGTGCCAATGTGTGTGCGTTGCATGGACAATTACACCTATTGTGTTCCCGGAGGGGTGGGCCAACAAACAGGGGGTGGGGGCGGGGGGGTCAGGATAAAGTGGTGGGGTGCGGCTCAAAAGAAAAAACTAGAGGAATATTGATGAGTGGGTATGATATTTGGAGAATGCCAGCTTTTCTCCTCTGATTGGTCGGGTCACTGGAGTCCACGTATCGCTGTAATTCAGTGGAGGGGCGAAAATGAGGCTGATGCTATTGGAGGGCACACACCGGTCATGTGACGAAAGGAAAGGGCCACATGGGAGACTGAGGAGGAATACAGATGAGTCAGTGATTTGTGGGGGAAGGGGAAGGGGGTGGATGGCACTGTCACCACCTACAATATTCTCACACTTTCGGATGATAAAACAAAGCCAATAGGGAAAATGTAACTCTTCTCTATACAAAAGCAAAGTACTGTGGTAATAAAATGGGTTTTTGGATTGGGTATTTTGGAATGGGTATTCCTGACATAGGCCTACCATGTGAAGGTTTATGAATATGGTCATCATTTAGTGTCATGATACACAGTATACAGTGGTGTGAAAAATTGTTTGCCCCCTTCCTGATTTTTTTTTTTGCATGTTTGTCACACTTTAATGTTTCAGATCAAACAAATTTAAATATTAATCAAAGATAACACAAGTAAACACAACATGCAGTTTTTAAATGAAGTTTTTTATTATGAAGGGAAAACAAAATCCAAACCCACATGGCCCTATGTGAAAAAGTGCTTGCCCCCTAAACCTAATAACTGGTTGGGCCACCCTTAGCAGCAACAACTGCAATCAAGCGTTTGCGATAACTTGCAATGAGTCTGTTACAGCGCTGTGGAGGAATTTTGGCCCACTCATCTTTGCAGAATTGTTGTAATTCAGCCACATTGGAGGGTTTGAGCATGAACCGCCTTTTTAAGGCCATGCCACAGCATCTCAGTAGGATTCAGGTCAGGACTTTGACTAGGCCACTCCAAAGTCTTAATTTTGTTTTTCTTCAGCCATTCAGAGGTGGACTTGCTGGTGCGTTTTGGATCACTGTCCTGCTGCAGAACCCAAGTTCGCTTCAGCTTGAGGTCACGAACAGATGGGCGGAAATTGTCCTTCAGGATTTTTTGGTAGACAGCAGAATTCATGGATCCATTTATCACATCAAGTCTTCCAGGTCCTGAAGCAGCAAAACAGCCCCAGACCATCACACTACAACCACCATATTTTTCTGTTGGTATGATGTTCTTTTTATGAAATGCTGTGTTACTTTTACGCCAGATGTAATGGGACACACACCTTCCAAAAAGTTAAACTTTTGTCTCGTCAGTCCACAGAGTATTTTCCCAAAAGTCTTGGGGATCATCAAGATGTTTTCTGGCAAAACTGAGACAAGTCTTTATGTTCTTTTTGCTCAGCAGTGGTTTTCGTCTTGGAACTCTGCCATGCAGGCCATTTTTGCCCAGTCTCTTTCTTATGGTGGAGTCATGAACACTGACCTTAACTGAGGCAAGTGAGGCCTGCAGTTCTTTGGATGTTGTTCTGGGGTCTTTTGTGACCTCTTGGATGTGTCATCGCTGCGCTCTTGGGGTAATTTTGGTCGGCCGGCCACTCCTGGGAAGGTTCACCACAGTTCCATGTTTTCGCCATTTGTGGATAATGGCTCTCACTGTGGTTCGCTGGAGTCCCAAAGCTTTAGAAATGGCTTTATAACCTTTTCCAGACTGATAGATCTCAATTACTTTCCTTCTCATCTGTTCCTGAATTTCTTTGGATCTCAACATGATGCGTAGCTTTTGAGGATCTTTTAGTCTACTTTACTTTGTCAGGCAGGTCCTATTTAAGTGATTTCTTGATTGCGAACAGGTGTGGCAGTAATCAGGCCTGGGTGTGGCAAGAGAAACTGAAGTCAGGTGTGATAAACCAAACACTTTTTCACACAGGGCCATGTGGGCTTGGATTTTGTTTTCCCTTCATAAAAAAAACCTTCATTAAAAAACTGCATGTTGTGTTCACTTGTGTTGTATTTGATTAATATTTAAATTTGTTTGATGATCTGAAACAAAGTGTGACAAACATGCAAAAAAATAAAAAATCAGGAAGGGGGCAAACAATTTTTCACACCACTGTATATCAAAGTATAACATAGTATTATGTTACTATGATATGGCCACAGTTCATTGATAAGGGATATTCACTCTTTGCAGATATTCAAAATCAAGTTATTACAAACACAAATTTATGGTCCTCAGAATAAAAAAACAACATGAAATACTGTATTTTGTTTTTTTTGGTGATAACATTTGATTTTCATAAATTAATAATAACCATTATAGTTATTGAACTTAAAAATAAAGATTAGAAAATATTTAATTAAATAATAAGGATTAAGGACTAAGGATAAAGGATAATTAATATCAACATTATCTGACTACCACCAATGATTTTTTTTTTTTTTAATTTCTAAAGTTAAAAAAAAAATAAAAATATTCAGAAGCTGTATATGCTCGCTACAATCTTGAGTCCATGGCAACAAATGTCATTTACTTCCTGTTTTTGACATTTACAGAAAATCAGATTGTGTACTGGGTCACAGAACAGCATTATAAAGCAATGATGCCAAAAAGGAAACTAAATTAAGCCTTTAAAAACTGCTAGCCACATTTTTTCACTTCTCATTTAGACTGTTTTTAAATTTGCTTTGTTATTTATTCTGGTTTCTGATTCTGAAAGTTGCTCTGTAATCAGTAAACCAACCCTAATAGCCTGAGGTCACAGCGTCACACTGAATTCCCAACATGCCTTCAAATATACACACACAATCACACTTCTACATTTGACTATAAGCCTCATAATTATTTCTGTCATATGCTTCGGTGTGATGACCCTCATGCTAATTCGACCAGTCAGGCTAAACACTCCTGACCTCTTTCAATTCACACTTCTTCTTGTAGTCACTTTCTGTTTTCAATCATTCGTCTGACTTCTCACTCCTCACACGCAAATGATCGCCACCATTCTTGCCCTTTGACAACTACACATTAAGGTGACATCACAGCAAACGCACACAACACATTTCCCGACTTCCCCAATCCCAGATCCCTCACGCTCCTGCCCTTATCTCCTCATTCCATCAATACATGTTCAGTGCTTTCCTCCCCCTACATGACTTGTTGTAAATGAAGCCTCAGGCCATGTCTTTTACACTGCCATTATTCCCTATAGATGCTTCTGAATGATCCTTTGACATACTGCTCTTATAGTGGACAGGACTTTGTCCACAATGTGTGTACTAATATATTCAATAGGCCTCATAGAATCTATAAATAAAAATATAGAATTTTAATAATCTGATCTTTTGAATATATTTTATTATGTAAAATGTATATTATACTACTTATATTATATCTATAAATGTATATAATCTCAATTTTTGTATTTTGTTATATATATTATAATTTACATTTTTGTCTATCCTTCCATGAATCCATCCACCCAAGATCATGCAAATGAAACCAGCAAACTCAGTTCATACCTGAGAAAATGGCTTATCTGAAGAAAAACAAGGTATTAAAAAAAAAAAAAAAATCCACCTAAATGAGTCAAAACTTTTCTAGCTTCAATTCTAGCTCTCTAAATAAATTCTAACCTCCTAATCTTGTTATATAAGAAACCCTGAAGGGTTGGTATTTCTCAACCATATTATTATCATATAGACAAGCAAATATATTAATACATTTTAATAAACTGCAAGTACGTATAAGAATGAACAAAAATGGGGCAAATGTATGAACTATATGCAAATAAATGGTTTAAGACCTAAAATCTTGGATTTAAGTTCAAATAACACTTTTATATCTGAGCAAATTGCTTATCTGAAGAAAATACGGTAAAGAAAACAAGGTCTTCTGTTTTTGATTTTTCCCTCCTGGATGAGTCAAATCTGGCAGGAAATGATTGCTCAACCGCACAATATTGATATAACTGAAACCCTCAAGGTTTGTGTTTTTTTCAGCATGTAAACCCAGGAGATGAAACAGATATATGTTTTAATAAAAAGTGCTTTTAAGGTTTTTAATTTTTTTGTTTTTAATGATACAGTATATCTTTCTTGCACATTTGCCATATATTTTGCACCTATCAATAACTCTCGCCAACTGACTGACCATTATGATAGCATTTTGGAAGTCATGAACCTGTTTTTTTCAGTCCTTTAAAGATCAAATCTAACTAAACCAATCAATCCATTCATCTGTTATCTCATCTATCTCGTGTGGTCATGGTATTGATACAGATAGGAAATGACTCGGGTCACTGAATTGAGTCACTGAATCTGTAAACTGTACTGTACAGATCTAATGAGGGCAGGTGTGGGTGTTTCTGTTTTTAAAACGGGTGCATTATTATTGAGAAAAAAGCCCTTCCTGTCCTTGTTGTAAACTCACAGCACCACCAAAATACCATCTCAGCGTGCATAACACAAACACGCTAGTTCAGATTTCCTGTCAGACAGCTTTGTGTGGGTGTGAGTCCTGAAAGCCGACGAAAATGTTCCTTGTTGCTGTCCAACTTGGCTCAGTTAATATCAATAGACACTTGAAGGGAAAACAGAGCTGACACTCGCTATGTAGCTATTCTCCTCTTTAAGAAATAGTGTAATTAATACACAAATCTCATTTGTACTAGTCACACACACACACACACACACACACACGCATACAATATACTACACACTTGGAGAACAAGTAGCCTACACACTATTTTGGGAACTGAGTTTTGTGAAGCATTCTTTTATAATGACTATGTGAATAGCAGTGCAGTGAGTGTGTTATTGAAGACTTCACAGGCTTCTGTACATAAGTGTCAAAGCACCACTGCCCCCTGCTGGACAATCAGGCTCATTTGTTTATTTTCATATTTTTATATAACAGTAATAAAATGAGACTGTATACGTATAGTAAGTATTAAATAATTATTAGGTTTTAAAATTATTAAAAAATAAAAATAAATGTATATGAATTATGCATATAAAATTTAAACAATGAGAATAAGTGAAAGAATACATTACATTAAGCAAGTATTTAAATGTAAAATTTATAGAAAATGATTGCAAAAAGAAAATGATTGGGGGGGACCTTAATAAAAAAAAAAAGAGAAAAAGAAAAAAAAAGACTTCATTCCAGAAGGGACTTCCATGCATATTGCACTTCAGCACAAATGTCATACAAACAAAATAATAATAATACAAAAAAAACCTACACTAAACACAGTGTAACAATGAAATAGAAGGAAAATGTCAGAAAGAGACAGAGCAAAAGGAAAAGAGGAGGAAGCTCTCAAAATGGGGCGTCATCGTGGCTCAGAAACCTATGAAGGGAAGTTGTATGGGAAGGATGTGATGTCTTATTCAGGTGCATGAAAGCATTGTATAGTTTTAAACAACAACAACAACAAAAAGTAAAAAGTAGAGAGCAGCCCTCCCTCCAGCAAAACATTTGCATTTGTGGTTGACCGCACATTTAAAAGCATCCTAGACACCCGATGAACAACTGTAACAATGTCAACAGAGCATACTGACCATCAATCTTTTAAACAGCCTTGGATCCATCTCTTTCTCTAAAGACTAAGCCTTGTCAAGCCAACCAACAGCATGATTTAATATTTGATTTAAAGCTAAAACGTATTTAAAAATCAGGGCTGATATGACTACAAATGTATTCAGAAAAGGGGAAAGAACGATGTAATAGAATTAGTATGATGGTAAATGTATTTATTTATTTTTTTACCAACTACATTGCAAAATATTTAAATACAAATATTGAAACATAATACTACACAAGTTGTTTGAAAGTCTAGTCTAGTCTCTATTTATATAATTCACAATGCTTTATAGGTGTGGATAGAGTGGTTTCCATTTTTAACAGTCACTTCTCTGATTGGTGGATCTAATTTAAAGGAATAGTTGCCCGAAAATGAAAATTTACTTAAAAGTTACTCACTCTAGGCCATCCAAGATGTAGATGAGTTTGTTTTTTCATCGGAACAGATTTGGAAAAATTTAGCAATAGCTCACAAGCCCATTAATTCATCCTCTGCAGTGAATGGGTGCCCGTCAGCAAGAGAGTCCAAACAGCTGATAAAAATATCACATAATCCTCAAGTAATCCATGTGAATTCAGTCCATCAGTTAAAGCCTTGTGAAGTTAAAATCTGTGTGTTTGTAAGAAAACAAATCCATTAATTAAAAGGTTAACTTCAAACCATTGCTTCCAGCTAAAATACGAGTCCATAATCCATAATATTACTTTCTTCAGTTCTCTAAATCTGTTCCGATGAAAGAAACCAAACTCCTACATCTTAGATGGCCTGATGGGGAGTAATTTTTTTCAGCAAATTTTAATTTTTGCGTGAACTATTTTTCAAGGATTGTGAGTCGTGTAATACTTCACCAATAATTAAATACTTCACACACTAAACACATTGTTCTAGTGAAAATAATATTAGAAATACTAAACGAACTTCTCAACTAATGGTAGATCAGTCATGAATAAGTAAATTGCTCAAAATAATTTTCTCTGATTTTTATTCCCAGAACCCTCTAAAAAGGTTTATACGATTATGCATTAATTAATCAATATGAAAAGCTCTCATGTTTTTAGTATAAAAGCACTGTAAATAAATAAATAAATAAATAAATAAATAAATAAATAAATAAATAATACACTTTAACAGTTACTTCCTTCCTAAAAAATTAGAGAGAGAAAAAATAAACTGTGGTTCTTTAAATAGACCCGTGACCAGTCCTTTACAAACCCACAACACAATATAAACACACAAAATAATGGGCCAGTAGTTCCTGCCAAGCAGAACAGTTGGAGGACTGATGAGTGTTGGTTCCCAGATCTCAAGAGACGTGTGCTTTTCTTCTGCTTGGGTTGGTAACTGATTTTGGACACAATCCTCATATGAACAGTCTAACATATGTGCCACCATCCTACCATTATGCAAAGGAATATTAGACCTGCAAATTCAAGTATGTGCTATACTGGTACTGGTAATAAAATTATTATAAACAAGGCAGTAGTGCATTCACTCGCATAAACACTTAAAGAGTGGTGTTTATGTAGGCCACATAAACATCTGAGTGGTTTCCACTTGATGAAGTTGTTGAGGACACTAAAGTCTGACCACTACATAAACACCCTCATTCCTACTTTATACTTCTCATCTGTGAACATAAATTGATGTCATGTTAAGCCTTATTTGTACAAACCTACCGTAGTTTATTATTGTACACATAGTGAGAAGTTTTGTCTATAATATGGCTGAAAAAACAAACCAGACAGCTGATGTCTGGGCCCCCAGCCAGCAATAAGTCAGTGGAGGTTTAGATTAGTGAAAAGAAGCTTATGAGTTAGTTTAGGGGGGAGGGACAAGACGGTGTGCAAGAGAGAGAATGGGGTGTCTGGATTAGCCCTCAAACAGCTGCAGGCATTTCAACAGAAAACTGAGTTTCAGTACAAACCAGCCAGTGAACAACAGCTTGGATTACTGTGTAACTATTAAGAAACACTGATGAACTCATCTGTTGCATGTATGCATACTCATCTCACAATTGCATGACCAGAAATTCACACATTCACTGTATGTACACTCCTAAAATCAACGAAGTCAAAACTGAGGCTCTGATTTATTAATACACACTCTTGTTATGCGCAGTTTATCAGAGAATGTTATATTAAAGAAAAATGTTTGTCTCAGTAATATTGTTTCTAAAATGTATTAACCTGTTTTGTTTCTGAAACGACTTTCCTTGATGTCACCAATCCCTTATCTCACTCCAACCATTCTCACAATCCAATAAATTCCCAATAAATCTTTCTTTATTTTTTACTTTATATCCTGATTCACTCAAAAATATGAATTAAAATGGGTAGAAAATTTCATGTTGATTTAAATCTTTAAATACATTATAATTTAACACATTTTGTAGATCTATTCTGCTTTTTTTGTTCACAATCTTTGTGATAGGCAGAGTTCTTCTCCAGACAGGTGGCACACTTTCTTTACATGCACCAATTTAAAAGATACAGGTAGTTCACCAACCAACTCACGATCAATTACTGAAACTGAACATTACCTTTAGTTGGCCAAAACCAATACTTCCGACGATGCTTCATTTTTCTCAATCCATTCCCCATGATATGCTGTTTTGTGATTACATGAATGCAGCTTTCCTACTCATCAACAGATTCATTTTTATATCTCAACCGGGTGAGAATCAGAGTTCGTTCAACAGCCTCCTCTCCATTCTCTGACAACCAACTGCTACTTTCTTTCCCAGAGTCACGGTGAAACTTCTCATTGCTGGCATGCTGGAGCTCATTAAAGTGAGAACCGTTGGATCACCTACCGGAGGCAGTGCAGTGGAGGAGAGCTTTCCTGAGGCCAGAGCCCAGACGATCCATCACTGTCCATCAGCGGGACTTTACAACACAGAGAAAATGAATTAAAGACACTGATGGAAGCGCAGGGAAGTATCCAGGGGTTCCACAAAAAGACTGACGAGAAAGCAGGGGGAGAAAGTGAAGCCCGGCTTCCTGTAGATGAAGAATGGACAAAAATATCCACTGTATCGCCACTTCCTCTCTCATTCCCTCTTGTGCTCACCTCTAAAAAGCAGTCCAAATGTTTCCCTAATGAAAGACGAAGGATTTTTGCAGAAATCTTTTTGCTTAAAAGCCAAAGAATCCTAATATCCTGTTAAGATTCCAAGATTTTCAGTGTTTCTTCATTCATTGATGTCAGTTGGAGAAATGTAGATGTTTTATGGCCTATGTTGCCATTCCAGTATGTTCCATTAAATCTTGAGTCCAGCAAGACACCAGTAGGTGGTGGAAAGAGGCTTCTGGTGCAGAAAGTCTCCAAAAATTAGTCTGTCCTTAGGCATGATGTTCGAACTACAGGATTGCCCCATTCCTCCAGCCCGAGGGGGGTAAACTCTAGACAAAACAAAATCAGGAAACTCCAGCCCTTTGCAGTATTTCCTAAGGAGCTGAGTTAATCAAGAGGAAAAGGGCATGGGCAGGACTGCCCTGGGTGGAGGGGTGCGTTACGTAATGCTTCATTACTATTACTGCCACAGTAATTCTCATAGGTAAACATAGCAGAGATCTGACCTGCAGACTTGAGTCAACTAAGGGTGAAATCAATCATCTAGAGTCTTGAAGTCTCTATGGTCAGGAAGACAAATGAAACGAAGGAAATTACAGATTACCCTTTTGAGTATGTTCCTGATTTCTCACCACCAGACCTAGATGATCTTTTAAACCCAATTACCAACCTACTGTATGATATGACTAACACAAGACCTTGCAACACCCCTGTCTGCTGTGCATTGTGTTCTTCACAATAGGCAAGATAGGAATCCACCCTCCCGTCATCAGAACCTGAGTAGAAATTTTCCCTCTCTGACAGGAAGTGTGTCATTTCGGATTGACCTTGCCTACAGGACATTCCCATGCATGTAAACAAACCCTTAACCCCTCCTCTGAACATTTACATGGGAAATATGGAGTTATTTCTAATTTTGTCTTCTAGCCTAAAAACTACACTTTTTTTCAGTAGCCATTACTCTAGTCTTCAGTTTCACATGATCCTTCACTTTTAATAAATTTAAGGAATCATCTGTTAGAAAATCTCACTAACACCTATGTATCTATCTATCTATCTATCTATCTATATATATATATATATTAGGCGTGGCACGATACATGTATTCGTAGAATACATGAAGAACAGCAAATACCATGAGTTGCACACTTGAAAACAAAGCCCCCTAGACAGTGACCATGTGCTGATTCTGAATGCGTCTGAAGGAGTGTACTTGCACACTCAACTGTTTGCGAAATGGAGCTTTGTGCTTGTGTATCCTACCTCTCTCATTCGGCACAAATCCAAATATTCCACAATATTTCCATATTTCGATGTAACGTATCTGAATGCTAAACTATTATTTATTATGTAAATTATAGGCTTTGTACTTCAGTCGCATTCTAACGGTGACACAGAGGCAGGCGCGCTCATGTTTGGTTCACTGTGTTTTATTTTGATAAAGTACCAACTGTGCTGTCAAGTTAGCAATGCTGGAACTGATGTGTATTGCGTGTGTGTGTGTGTGTGTGTGTGTGTGTGTGTGTGTGCGCAGTGTTGCCAACTAATTTTCAGGGGAAGTTGCTAAAGGAAAGTCGATTTGTTGCTAAAAGTTGCTAAATGATGTTGTGATGTCATTGTGCGATGACATCATTACGTAATTATGACGCAAAATTGTCACTACATCAAATTGCAGCACAAAATATATTTTATATATGTCAATTTAGATTTGTTCATAAAATATAACGTAATATAATATTAAAATATAACTATTTTTAAATACAACATTGAATTATTGAACACTTACACATTTTTGAATAATTACAATAAGGTTTTTATTAACTAGAAAACTAGTAAAACTACACATTCTGAACAATTATAGGATTAAGCAGCGTTTTATCAGTTAGTTAGTCTGCTACACTCTAAGAAAAGTCTGTAAAAATAGGGCACAATCTACTCTGTTAATGTAAAGGAATTTTCCATATTAATTTTTCACAGGTTTTTTACTTGCATTTTAAATTCCGCATTGTATTTTGTGTTTTTGGGTTACAGGGTTACAACGGATAATGAATAATGGATAACGGATAATGTCCTGGAAAATTACTAGCTTTTCCATTTTTCTAGATATTTTTCTTACAGTGTAGGCTACTAACTGATCAACAATCACAGGTACAAGCTACTAACAAGGTGTATCATAAATGAACAATTATTCAATTATTATTATTATTAAATTGGACAATTGCAAGTAGCTGCTAACTTAATTCATGTGATGTGTGTACTGCTAAGCATCTTTGGTTTCCTCTTGAGTAATTTAGATGAAAAAATGTGTGCCTTTTTATCATTTAAATCACTTATCAAAAGTTGCTAAAAGTTGCCAAATAAATTTTAAAAATAGCTAAATTTGTTGCTAGGTGCTTTTGGAAGAAAAAGTTGCTAGCGTAGTGTGAAAAGTTGCTAAATTTAGCAACAAAATTGCTAAGTTGGCAACACTGTGTGTGTGTACCGGCGCGATCGCTTCAACTGTTTCCTTATACCAGCAGAATCAACTTTAAACACTTATTGTCTTATTAATAATGCATCACTGTATAAAGGTCTGCTTTTATTTGTGTACACTCACAATGAAAACAAAACATTGTGCTTTTGTAAAATAAGGAAAACAAATAGAATGTCGCTTTCTGCCATTTGAGTTTCCTTTCTGTGAACAAATTAAGTGTGTCACAAAAATGAACGGAAAAACTCAGCATATATAGGATACGTTACGTCACACTATTTTTTTTCCTTTGTTTATCTGTAAACTAAATCAAATATATTTCAAGAATTTATTCCTTGTATGTTTATATATACTGCAGATTTTACATATAAGTAATAATATTTAGTATTTCCACATCTAGGTAGAAAAAAATTGTAATTTGTTCTGCTGTCTGTTCAAAATAAATGAAAAGAAACCGAGCATAGTAGACTTGTTGTTGCTTTTTTGTCCTGTTGTACAGAAATCGTATCGAACCGTGACCCCCGAACCGAGGTACGTACCGAACCGTGACATCTGTGTACCGTTCCACCCCTAATATATATATATATATATATATATATATACACTGTGTGACATATACTGTGTCAACACACACAGCAGAAGCTACACTTAACACAAAGTCTTTAATGTGTCAATTTTGAAAGAACATTAGAAATGTCCATTAGGCTCTCGGCGCAGTGTTGAAAGGTTGCAAAACCCTTTTTTGGTGTTATACTGCCATCTGCTGGATATTTCTACATGTACAGTATATCTGCCTCGAAAAGCCCGTTAGAGTAACATACCTAAAGATAAGGTAGATAAGGTATTAATGTCAATTCTGTGTTGATATGACAGTAATTATTTTACACTAGATCTCAGTGTTATAGTTGAAATTATGTCTCATTTTCTGTGGCTGAATCACGATGTCCTCAAATATTTACTAGAGGATAATGGAGGGTGTGGATCATGAGTTATTTATAGCCCCTCTCTCTCACATCACAAACTACAGCCCTACTAGTGCAGAATACACCAATCACAACCAAATAAAGCCTGATAAGCTCTGATGATGTTACGATAACAGGTCGGTCTCACCTGACTCTGAACTCCTAAAACACGGACTTCAGTGTCACAGAGGAAGCATGGGATTCAGCGAAGCACCACAGAAAATTAATAGTTAACTTTAATAACAGCATACACTTGTGTTAGTGCACTCCAAAAATAGTTCTGTTACTCAAATCCCAAACATTTAAAGAGGAAAGCATTTCTATCTAGTTTCTATCTATTATAATTTTTATTTATCTATTTATTTATTTATTTTGCAGGAAATAGCTTCCAAAGGTCCCTGTTCTTTTTCCTGTTCACATGCACTATCAACTCTATTGTTTAAATAAACTGAATACGAGAGCAGCCCGATAATTTCTTCAGATTAAGTTACTGTATTGTGAGAATGCAAAGGCATGGTTGGCATTTTCAAATGCAAGTAGACAAACCCACACACACTTGTTGATAAAACATTAAAAAGTACACACTTTCCTTGCTTCTATTTTATTCATAAACAAAGAGCAAAAGAAAAACTGTATTTTCTTTTCCTGCCAGTTGGTGGTGATTCCATATGTAACAGCAAAGGTGTTTTTCCCCTTTCCCTAAATCACCCTCTGCCTCCATTTATGGAGATTACCACGATTAAAATCAAATTACAATGATTACAACACAACATTAAAAAGTCTTTGGAGCCTGATTTCTTGAGGTTTGAGAATGTAGACAATGTCGACAAAAAATAGAAAGCGGAACTTCATGGACAAATAGTGAATAGCCAGCCTTAAGGATAAATACTGTATTGTAGAGAAAATAAATCATTGTTGATTTATTTACTTTTTTCTTAATCTAAGCAACATAAAAATATAACCTTAAAATTGAATTGCTATGCAACATTATCCAAAGAACCACAATGTTTTGCTGTCATTGAAAGGGAAAATCTGCATTGGCATTCACCCAGTCACAGACACACTGGACTCTATGGCACCAATTGACTATTTTACATAAGCGGCTGTGTTGTGCTATGCAGAGTAGTCTTGATGGTATATGAAGTTATTCCTAAACACATACTGACTAATAGATTTAAAATATATCTAATAGACTAATGACAGCAATACCCCTGCACATTCCTTATACTTAAACTACAGAATTATGCAGGCCAGTTCATACTGAATCAGAGGTGAGACATACTATTGTAAACACTATAACACAACTCGTTGGGACTTGTTAACTCATCCTAAGCTTTCAGTACAAACAGAGCTTTATTCCCAGGAAGAAAATGGAGTCTGGCATGTATTCCAATGCATTTTCCACATTTTGCCAAATCTCTTGTGTGCTGTCAGAGATTAAGGCAACCCACGATGATGAACTTGAGCATGAAAAGATTGTCTGAGCTGTTTTTATATTAAAACTAAGAAATAAAAAGAATCATCAGGATCAGGACCAAAGGATTCATGGCTTTAGTTTTTATCTAGCACTGCATCATTCTTTCCAAAAGGACCTTATAACCTCCTCCATAACTTTACAGGCATCATACAGGCTATATGTTTATCAGAATGTCAAATATATTTAACAAATATTATTACAATAAATCAAATATGCAAATAATTTGAAGGGATAAAACCATGGGTTGATGATATGACGATATAGGCTATACTATATCGTAGAGATATAATGTGTCAATCGATAGAGATTTTGTAACGTTGCCACAAATTCCAAATTCTAATATTTCCAGGTTGACAAGAAAATGTAGCCACAAATTCCAAAACTATGTTCTTTAAGTTGCGTAGAAACACTCAAAAAGCTGGGCTGACAAAATTATCCCTGAAACAAATGCATCCAGTGTTTTGGACGTCTGGCACGAGGAGGATCAGCCCATAAGCGGACTATCCGCGCTCACCTGCCCGCTTCACTCACCTGAGGATTCCGCGCATTCCTCCGCCGACGAACCTGCTGTCCGCTTCGGTTTTGACTTCCTCCGGATAGCGTTTCTCCTCAATTCACTCATGTTTTCATTAGTTCGTTCCAACATTTAAAATACTTGATTTACAAATTGAATCCTTTCCACGTAAATAACGGTGTTTTACGTCCACGCAGCATTTCGGGCTAAATCCACGTCTTAAGCGTCTGCAGCCGTAGGAACTTTGTAGTGTTACGCAAAAGTAAAGCGAAACGCTTGGGTTTAGTGTTTTCCTCAGAGTCTTTGGCTCTTACAGCAGCACACTGTTCTGAGCCAGTCATTATCGCTTTATCAGCCCATATCACCGCCCTCTAAGAGCTCTGATAGCACGATTGGTCCAGTCATTTGACCTCCTACTGTATATTTTGATTCACCGACCTCAAACATTAGTTTGTGGAGTTATTGATTCATCTCAGTGAGTCGAATCGTTTGAATCCGTTTACCTAAACTGTTTAACCAATGACATTAGAGAACCGGTGTTGTGGCCAATTTTGACTCCTTGCCAGGGGATTATCTGCATCGAAGAACTGTAACTATACAAAAACTATCAAAGGTTATGAAATAAAATAACTATGAATGAGTAGCCTACAATATTAAAATTTAGTAGGGTTAGCCAGTAATTTTCACTGTGTTCTGACCTCCTACTGTATTTTGACTTGAAAACTATTGGTGATACAAAAAACTTGCATAATGTTATTTGGGATTATCTGAATTGAACAACTGTACAGTAACTAGACAAAATTGCAACAAGCAAAATTAAATTATTTAATAAATAATACATATGAATACATTGTTTTTAAATTATTAAGTGCAATGGGTTAGTCATTTCCTCTGTGATGTCCTATTGTTATGATTCACTTAAGTGAGTCGAATCTTTTGAACCTGTTCACCTAAACAACTCTTAGCCAATCAAATGAGAGGATCGGAACTAACGGTTGCATTTTGAGATTATTAAAAAATATCATTATTAAAAATTGAAGGGCAACAAAATTACAGTAAATTCCTAAATAAATTTTAAAGACAAAAAATTACAATACATGTTTTATTTATTGGACTAGACCAAAGTGCAAACACAAATGTGAATTGTGTGCACACAAAACCTTTCACACACAAATAATCAGGACAGGACTCAACAAATGCTGTTTTTAAATTTTATTTCACAAAAAAGTATGTGGTTTATGACTGTATACACATAAAAATATCCTGCGGCAAGGTCATGCTTTCACCAGTTACACACCATGTGACATAGTAGGTGTTATTCAGTAAACTTCACTTCAGAGGCAACAAATATACCACAATGTGTAGACAATAAAACTGAAACTGCTCTTGTCTCATTGAAAATACTCAATAAGAAATGAATATATTCTAAAACGCCAAATGAATGGGTTAGACTGAACAGAAACTCAGAACTGGGAGCCTAAAGAGATTGTGAATGAAACCATTGATCTTATATCCTTTGCATGTCATTAAACAGACTAAGCTTTGTTCAAGTTCCACAATGGATACAGTTATGCTTTGAGAAGCGTCTGATGGATTCTTCATTCTAGACCCATCAATGACCTTTCAGTCAATCACTGAGAATGAAAATGTGTTTTTGAGGTTTGCTTCTGTATAAAAACAATGACATCTGATATTTCTCCTTGTCCTGCTGGTACAAATCACGGCGTGATTGGAGGACAGATGAATAAATGACATGAAAACGATCCTGTGCTTGTTTCAAAATGCATAGATAAATGTGTTTGTGCTTTATACAGGGTAAAGGTTAGATATAACTTAAACAGAAAATGAAAATGAGAGATTCTATAGTGAATATGGGATACAGTAAATAGGGCTTGTATGCTGTTTTTGGAGCAGATCTGAGAATAATAAACCCACTTCATGTTCAAATTTAGCAGCGCACTGGGATCAAGCCTCACTCAAGCTATAACTCCACTCCCTCTAACATGATTTGAACAAGGCCTACATGTCCACTCAATCCTCAAAGACTTATCTGACATCACTTCGGCAATAAAAAAGAGAATTCAGGTATAAAATATAATCTTTATGCATTGCAGTAAACTGTTAAAAAAAGGACAAAGAAACAAATTCCATGTGCAATGACGTTAGAAAAGCTGAGATTTGCAAAACTCAATCGTAGTATCACTGTAATTCAAACATCACCTCAGGAGCTTGAAGTTCAAAATCAAAGTCACTCAAATGTTACACTGAAAATTGTTTCTACTTATTGAAAATTATGTGGACATGTCTCTCAATAATTCATTTACCTCTGTTCAACTTTTCAAACACATATTTCTATCAAACATTTTTGTCCGTCAAAGCTTGAAAATATTAGTTTTGAGACTGATAGAAAGTCACCTTGCATACTACTCCTGGGTTGATGTAATTAATACAAATTTTTGTGGTTTAAAAGTGTAATTTTAAGAAAAACTCCATTCATATCCAAAATCATAAACAAAATAAACAAACAAAAACACAATTAAATAAAGTAATAAATAGATAAATAAATAAGTATACATCAGTCCATTTCCGTTTGTTCTCATCTCACTCAGGATGATAATTAGTGCGTTCACAATAGGCATCACTGAATAATTCATCCAATTTCAGTAACTGGGCGGGAAATTAGGGCGGGCCCCTCTGGGATCACACATAGAGAAGAGCGTCTGATTGGCTGGAGGTCATGATTGACTGATGTTCCCCGTCTCTGTGAGGATTGGTCACTGTTACAGTCCAACGACAGGAGGCTAAGGGTCAATAAGATGATAATGATGGGCCAGACAGTTGAAAGGATCACATGGAAGTCTGGAGTTGGCTGCAGTCTTCTTGTCCTCTTGAAGAGCTATAGGACTACCAAGAGACAAACGACACAGCCAGAAGAGAAAACAGAAACAGTGGCCATGAGAAGGTGTAAAATCGCCATATCCTTTTTCATATTAAACTGGAGCGACTGTTGTAGAGAAAAAACACAATTCACTAATTCAGACATAAACATAAACTCACTAACTTTTGACAGACATACAGAGGCACATGCAAAAGCAAGTAGCTTTTAAGAGGCAAAGTTGTATGGGACAAAAGGAATGTTGTCTATAATTGACAACTCGGGATGAGAGGGTGATGAAAGGATGCTGGGCATCTCAGTTTTATTTTTGTCAAAAGGTCAAAAGTTTGGAATAATTACGATTTTTAAATGGTTTTGAAACCAAGACTGCATTTATTTGATAAAAATACAGTAGAAACAGTATTATTGTGAAATATTATTGAAACTGTTCAAAATTTGAATATATTTTAAAATACAGTTTATTCCTGTGATGGCAAAGCAGAATTTTCAGCAGATATTATTTTAGCTTTCAGTATCACATGATCAAGAAATTATTCTAATATATTCATTTGGTGCTTAAGAAAAATTTCTTATTAATAACAATATTGAAAACAAAAAGGTAGTGGTACGTAGGATTTAAAAAGAAAAGGAAAAGAAATTAATACTTTAATTCAGCAAGGACATGTTAAACTGTTTAAAAGTGACAGTAAACCCATTTATATTTACTAAATATTTATATTATTTCAAATAAATGCTAAATAACTGAGCACCAATAATAATTGCAACAAATCAGCAAATTAAAATGATTTCTGAAGAATCATGTGATAATGAAGAATGGAGTAATGAACATTCACGGGAATAAATTACATTTTAAAATATATATACATAAATAAAAAGTACTTTTAAAATGAAATAATATTTCACTATACTACTGTTTTTACTGGATTTTTGATCAAATAAATGCAGCCTTGGTGAGCATAAGAGACCTTATTTAAATACATAAAAAAACACTAATTATTAAAAAATTAAGTCGTGTATATCAATTGTATTGTAAAAGTGTGAGCAAGTGGGTGGCTGTTGTTAACAATACTTGTGAATTTCATGACTCTACATGTGACATCTTTTTCTGTTAGAAACAAAGTGAAAAAGGAAGTAGTAGAGCGCGAGTTCCTCCAAAGGACGGGTTACCTGTGGCCCGTGGTTGCCCTCCCGCGCCTCAGTTGTGAGGAGGTTGGCGGTACTGAGGCAGCAGGCTGCTGACAATCTAAGAGAGACTGATAAATTAGACAGATATACAGAGGTGTGACAGTCAGGGTTAGTGACACAAACACAGACAGAGACGAGAAGTCAACTCGCCGGAAATGGCAGCAATGGTCTAACCAGCGTGTGATTCTATGTGTTAATCTCATGCAGAATCACACTTAAAATGAACAAAGAGAGCAAGTAGAATGAGAGAAAAATAATTACAAACATTCAGCTGCATATATTTGTGTACATTCATGAGGAATGCCAGGTATAACAATGGAAGGAACGCAAGATGGAATCACCTTCTGTTTTAAACAGATACACTACTGATCAAAAGTTTGGGGTCTGTAAAAATTTTTAAATGTTTTTGAAAAAGTTCTTATGCTCACCAAGGCTGCATTTATGTGATCAAAAATACAGTAATACTGTGAAATATTATTACAATTGAAAACACCTGTTTTATGTTTAAAAAAAATAATAAGTGTAATTTGTGATTATATTTAGCATCATTACTTCAGTTTTCAGTGTCACATGATCCTTCAGAAATCATTCTAATATGCTGCTTTGGTGCTCTAGACACATTTCTTATTTCAACATTTACTATTATTATTAGTTGCACTGCTTAATATTTCTGTGGAAAAAAATCATTCTTTTCCTTTGATGAAAAAAATTTCATATTCAACAGCATTTATTTGAAATATAAATATTTTGTAACATTATAAATGCATTATAAATGTCCTTACTGTCATTTTGATCAATTTAACACATCCATGCTGAATAAAGCATTCATTTATTAAAAAAAAAATCTTTCTGAGCTCAAACCTTTATACAGTAGTGTATGTGTCAGGCGCAAATGATATGCAGTGTTGCTGCTTTGTTAATGAGAGCGTGCAAACACACATACATTTATACATTTGACAAGACAAAAAGTAATATCTAAAACAGTACAGCTGATGCGGTCTAGCTAAGAGCACATATACACAAGAGATTTTAATAACAAGATTTTTTCTTTTTCCCATTCACACTCCAGTGTGAGTAGTTCTTCTGCAAAATTGACTGTCGTGATGCTGGAGTGTTGTGGGTGGTTATCTGGGTGTTGCTATATGCAGCCAATCTATGTGTTTTTTAATACATTGTTATGCAGTTTGTGGGTGTACTGGGTGGTTGGTTGTATAAATGCATTATTGACATAAACATCTCTATATTGCAAAAAATTATATCTACAGCGCCAAATCCAAAAATTTAATTGACTTTTATTTTAATCAGAAGGAAACTACAGCTCTGTTGTTGGGATACGTTTTGATCACCATGGGCAAAACAGCATTTGTCACATTCGGTAATAAGTGTGAAATGTAGAAACACTGACACCTACAGCCAGAAAATGGACGCATCCACTGCTCTTTTATGAACATCATTATGAGGAATAATAAAGAGTTTTTTTTATTTATTTATTTTTTTATTCTGGGTACTGTCACTATTGTATAAAATATATATATATATATATATATATATATATATATATATATATATATATATATATAAAACTGTTTCAACAAAACGGTCAGAAACTATAACAGTGTTACATCTCATGAATGTGATGCATTTATTTGACATACATTATATCATATTATGATATGACTGTTTAAATTATGTTATTCTCAATTTTGTTAAACCTTTCCTTATATATAGGGGAAAAATGGTCAAAATGCCTATTTTATTTCTTAATGTTGGGTCCTGGTGACACCGGTGAAGCGGATCAGACTGGTTTCCATTACACTACAGTAGAACTCCATGATTTACAAATCTATCAACTGAGTCACATCATACACAATACGTCACACGTCTTTAAGCAAGGCAAAGGAAACAGCAATATTACAAAGCTAAACTCGACCTGAAATGTCTGACTACTCCTAGAAGAATAAGAAGAAAAACACATCTCTCATTTCCAGAGGCTTGTCTATGCATGTAATGTAACCGCTTGTCTATCATCAGATCTGTATGAACTGCATCTCGGTCAGTCTTGCATAAGCAATGCTAACACAACGTTCTGATGTTCTGTACAACCTTCAACTGCTGACCTTGTCAAATGCTTTTTGGCCCACAGCTTCTCAAATGAACGTCATTCTACAAAACGAGTTCCTTTTTTGTATTAAATACTGTACATATTATATATACACATTATATATTATATAAAAAATGACTAAGATGTAAAAGTTTTTTGTTGTTATTTTTTTTTTGGCATTCTCCTTACTAAAATACCAAATACTTATATTTTGATGAAAAATATATGTGAATAAAAAGTTGCATTACTTTCTCTATGTTTAAGTGGAGCAAAACAATAGATTTTAGTTAAGTGAGTAAATAAAATACAATAAAATAAAATAAAATAAAATATGGTCTGTTATGTTTGTCAGTAGGGGCCAATCTTAAATTGTTACAATTATTTTCTATAAAAAACTGATAATTTGCAAAAAACGGGAATAATATAATATAGAATAATATATTACTGTATAATAATACAGAAAAATGACCATTAAATTATCTAATACACACCTTCCAATGTTACATCTATAAGCAAAGGGATTAATTAAAAGGTCATATTAAAATGTGGTAACACTGTCCACCCTGTTACCCACTGTATATTAACATTTTAACCTTGTTAAAATACATTAAAAATCATAAATCTGATTTGAGATGGAACAATACAATGGATAAAAACTTGAACACAAAATGTTGATTCAGAAATTTACTAAAAACATTCAGAAATTCACAAAAAATGTCCCTGTCAAACTGGAAAGGCACCCGTTCCATAGAATGACTCATGGTATAATGAATGACACATTTGATGTGGCTCTGTACTTTACAGCTCATTGAAATGCAGTAGCTGGGCAGCAAGCAGCATGTGCAAGAACACGTCCCTGCATTTGCATATGGCAGATACTGCATTGCCATATGCTGTGTCCATGAATAGAACAGCTCTCTCTGGCACATTTTATCATACAGGGTGCGTTGGGATCAACTGAGCATTTTCTGTTAGCTAGCAAAGCAGGTTGCATTTATCTTTAAAATAGGTTTAATGTGATTATACATGAGCTACTACTTA
Source organism: Spinibarbus caldwelli (assembly GCA_039654775.1). Lineage (NCBI taxonomy): Eukaryota > Metazoa > Chordata > Actinopteri > Cypriniformes > Cyprinidae > Spinibarbus > Spinibarbus caldwelli. The sequence goes on along the minus strand of CM077238.1, from coordinate 8,401,734 downwards.
TGATTTCAGTATACAGCACTTTGAAAGACTCACAAGGCTTGATAATTACACAAAGGCCAAAGTAAATGTTCTATTCTTCAGTGCACACTGTTGCCAGTGGATGGAGCTGTAGTTATGTCAGATGTGCTATTTGCCAATGCAAAAATAACTGAAAACTCCATCACACAAACTAACTGCTTTGCATGCAGTATGTAGCACCCATTTCTTCAAGCCATAAAATGGAAGCGCACATGCGGGAGTTATATTCTAAAAGAGACATGCACCAATCAATACCTATTTTGCTTTCTAGAATAATTCTTCCAGCATGATCCAAATACTGATGCAGATTCCAAACACTGTGTTTACCTGGGTTTTCTTACCCAGGCCGCAAAAAAGGACATCAAACGTTGTGCAATTTTTTTTATTATTATTATTTAATCTTATTTTTATACCCAGACAACATTATCTCACAAAGCAATGTAACTTAAGTGCACTTTCAGTCAAAAGTTTGGAATAATTATGATTTTTTTTATGTTTTTGAAAGAAGTCAGAAAACATTCTAATGTGCTGATTTGGTGCTCAAGAAAAAAATCTTATTATCAGTGTTAAAAACTTCTGCTTAATATTTTTTTTGTGAATTCTGTGATACTTTTTTTTCCAGGATTCTTTGATGAATACAAAGGTTGAAAGAACAGTATTTATTTGAAACAAATTTATTTTGTAACATTATGAATTGAATGTGTTCTTGCTGAATAAAAGTATTCATTTAATTTATTACTTTCTTTTTTTTTTTTTTTTTTTTTAAATTGTACTACTTACCCCAAACTTTTGAATGGCAGTGTATCATGTTTCATGTGGTAGTGTTTCCATGAAAATATTAAGCAGCACAATTTTTTTCAACATTGATAATAATACGAAATGCTTCTTGAGCCGCAAATCAGCATATTAGAATGATTTCTGAGGGATCATGTGACACTGAAGACTGAAAATTCAGGTCTGCCATCTCAGGAATAAATTACATTTTAAAATATATTAAAATATATTATGAAATTACATCATAATAGTATTTCACCAGATTACTGTATTTTTGAACAAATAAAAGCAGCCTTGGTAAGCATAAGAGAATTCTCTCAAAAACATTAAAAAATGATTCCTACATTTTCACTGATAGTGTATTTCTAGAGTTGGCAAAATATAATTCTGTTCAGAATGAATTAGTTGAAATTTCAAGTAGTATCAATAAAAAATCTCTAAATCTATCCCTGAGCTGAATCATATGCTCCAAGCAGTCATATCAGATGGAAACCAGTCTGTCCTTAAACCGTGTCACCTACTGAGGGTCACCATTAGGAATTCTGGGAGTCCCAGGCTGGACTAGAGAGGTTCTTGAAGCGGCCCGAAGGCCGAGCCACATTGGAGCACATGCGAGATCTCACAGAACGTGGCGACGGCTGCCGAGAGCCCAGGACAGGAGAACGGTAGGGGGAAGTAGGAGCAGATCTGGGAACGTGAGCATCAGAGTCTCCGCTATGAATAACATGACAAAACTCAATACTTAGCGTCTCTGGGTCTAAAACTAAAGTCTGAGTGCCCAGTTTCCACTGCGACTGGCCGAGAAAAAACGGCTGGGCTGAGGAGGTCCAGGAGGAGGAGGATGGAGCAGGGACATCTAGCGAAGGAGAGCTACTGGCTGATGCAACCATATTGTTTTGGAATAGACAGGAAGGGGGTTTTGAAACCGATGCAGTGGAACTAGGGGGAGCAGTGAGTGCAGTTCGATGACTTACTTTTTGAGGGCTGCTCTTAATTTTTGGCACTTTCCCTCCACGGCCACAGTGCGACTGCTCGTGGTCAAACTCTAGGTCCTCGAGGCGCTGGGTGAGGGCCAGTTTCTGCTGGATAGCCATTCGCAAGAGAGAGTTCAGAGTCTTCTTTTCATCTTCTGCAGCAGCCAGCTGCCTCTGCATCTCATCTAGCTGAGTTACGTACTCATCACATCTGGACAAAGAGGACGAGAGAACATAAAACATCAGAACACACTGTACAAGATTGAATAAGTATTATCTTGAATAATTACAACATATTTTACTACCATAATGTATTTCTGTGTGAAACAGAATATTCAACCTTAAAAATAAAGTGAAGAACTTGATTTTGTCCATCTTAAGTCATTAGATTCCTGAACAAATGGCTCTAAAATGTCAGTTCTTTTTAGTCAAAAATTCATTGTGTAGTAAGATATTTATTATGCATTTTAGTCGTATTTTTACAAATATTAATAAATTAAATATCTTGTCATTTTTTGACATTGTTGTTTAGTATGGTTGTTTTATATACTGTATAGTTAAAGCCAATTATTGTATTGCATTTATTTATCTATCAATAAAACACCATTTTCTAAATAAAAAAAAAGTAAAACTTTAATTTTTAAAAACGTAAGTCGTGTCTCCAGCTGACAAAAATATGTTCTAAAGACATTTTGCTGACGTTTCTTTCTGAATGCTCTCTGAACGTTCAAACCGTTGTTTTTTTTAAATATTTAAAACCATTTTTCTTTGTTATACAAACATTTTTTGTATAACAAGATTACAAATACAGAACATTTTGTTAAATCATGAATGTTATTTAAAGAAAGAAACCAGTTTGGATGTCCTCAATAATAATAAATGTAGATAAAGGCTGATAAACGCACCTTGTGGCAAACATTGCCCTCAGTGAGGAAAAGGTGGCTGCGTCTTCTTTGAGGGCCTTTAGTTCATTTCTAAGCTTCATCATTGTCTCCGTCACCATGCATTTCTCATTTTCATATTTGCTCTTCAAGTTTGCAAGGGCCACCTCGGCAGTCTAGAAACACAAATGAAAAACATATAATGCTCTGTGTTATATGCTTCTTTTTGAGACCAAACCCAACTGGAGATATTGGGATTTGCATGGCCTTCTTACCTGTTTGTTGGCTTTCAAGACTAGACGCAATGTGGCGATCTGCTCTCTCTTGGTGCTCAAGAGGGATTTGAGTTTCAGGATCTCCTCCATGCAGACCTCTTTGTCCTTATCTAGGATGGGTGCCAACTCTCGTGCCGCAGCCCTCTGCCTGGAGAGCTGCAGCGAGCGGTCCACAGCCTTCTGCAGGTGCTTGATCTGGTCTCGGATGATGGCGTTGAGGTTATAGATGTTCATGGGTTCCCGGCGGAGATCACCTGTTTCTGGAACTGGGGAGGCTGAGAGAGACGAACCATTGATTGGTGAACCAAAGGGGGTTTTGTTGGGACTTCCTCCTTCCCCTTTAGTTCCATCTCCAAGGGGTTCCTTCGATGGAGAGTCTTGAGGACTCTTGGACATGTCGGAGGAGTTAGCAGCCGCAATACGGCGAGCTAAACGTGGAGAAAGCAGTGCTCTTGGGTCCTCGGGACCTTTGAGACTGCCGCTACGCGTAACCCGGCTCTGACGGTAGTAGTCCAGCATGACTCGGTTTGGCATTTCGTTGTTGCACAAGCAGACGTGGTGGTAGAGCTGAGCAAGTTCCTCACTAAATGTAACCAGCTCGTCCTGAGCTGTGTTCAGCATGCCATTACTTTCGCTAGCCATAACAGAAGCACACCGGAGCTCCACCTCCAGACTGCTAACCCGCTCGCGGCCCTCACGGCAGGCTTTCTCCAACCGTTTCGCCTGCTCTTCGAGAGCCTGGACCTTCCCTTCGCTGTGGTTGCTCTCTTCTGATTGGTTCTCCACAGACTGGTTATATTTTTCCTTCAAAGCTTTAAGCTCTGCCTTCAAGTCAATAACCTCAGTCACGGCAACTCTGTATTTGCACTCCAGAAGCTCCATTCCATTGATGTCTGCCTCATAATCGCAGCAACCGTTAATGGGCACATCGTTCTTCTCGGACTCCTCCGTGTCAAATTCCTTGTCACTGTAGAGGCGCTTCATAGTGTTGAAGCGCTCTGTAAGGCGGTGAACGCGTTTGTGCTGCTCAGTTAAAGCGCCCTGCGTGTGCTGCAGTTGAGTTTGAGACTCCTGCAGGTTGGAAAGTAGAACCGCCTTCTCTCGCTCAACCTAGTGGACAAGATGATACACAGTTTGTTTGCAAAAACCAAGATCTAAAAAAAAAAACCACTCTATGTTAGCCTTGCCATTCATTTACACAACTGGGGTCAGTACACTTTAAAAAAATATTACTTTCATTCATAAAGGACACATTAAATTGATCAAAAGTGATATTAAAGACATTTAAAATGTTACAAACAATTTCACACTTCAAATGAAATATGTTCTTTTCAACATTCTATTCATCAAAGCATACTTTAAACTAGTATTAAAGTGACAGTTCTCCCAAAAATGAAAATTCTGTCATTAATTACTCATTCTCATGTCGTTCAAAACCCGTAAGACCTTCGTTCATCTTCGGAACACAAATTAAGATATTTTTTATGAAATCCAAGAGCTTTCTGACCCTCCATAGACAGCAACGAAACTACAATGTTCAAAGGCCCATAAAGGTAGTAAGGACATCGTTAAAGGGTTAGTTCACCCCAAAATGAAAATTATGTAATTAATTACTCACCCTCATGTCGTTCCAAACCCGTAAGACCTTCGTTCATCTTCAGAACACAAATTACGATATTTTTGATTAAATCGGAGAGCTATCCGACCCTCCATAGACAGTAACGCAACTGAAATGTTCCCAGGTCCAGAAACGTAGTAAATACATCAGTAAAACAGTCCATGTAACATCAGTGGCTCAGCTTCAGTTTTGCGACACTACGAGAGTACTTTTTTTGCGCAAAGAAAGAAAGAAAGTAAATTATGTTATTTTTGTTTTCTTTGCACAAAAAAAGTACTTTCGTAGTGTCGCAAAACTGAAGCTGAGCCACTGATGTCACATGGACTGTTTACTGATGTATTTACTACGTTTCTGGACCTGGGAACATTTCAGTTGCGTTACTGTCTATGGAGGGTCAGATAGCTCTCCGATTTAATAAATAATATCTTAATTTGTGTTCCAAAGATGAACGAAGGTCTTCAGGGTTTGGAACAAAATGAGGGTGAGTAATTGATGACATAATTTTCATTTTGGGGTGAGCTAACCCTTTAAAACAGTCCATGTGACATCAGTGGTTCAACCGTTATGTTATGAAGCTACGAGAATACTTTTTGTGCAAAAAGTAAACAAAAATAATGATCAAATAATGATAATTTCTTCTCTTCCATGTCATTAAGGTTAACCCTTTCACACGTGAGTTTAAAATATTCTAGCTGAGCCCCCAGCGTGAGTTTTTTAAGGCGACTGTTATTTTGGAATGTTTAGCCTTATTGTTTCCATGGTGATGCGTCATGCTTGTCATGTGATACAATACAGCCACGATAGCGCTGTATGACACATGGATCACGTTTATTTCGTTTTTCCTTTTTTTATTATTAATATTCATAAACATACTCACTATATTCTGAAATATCTTATATTCCGATTCAGAAATATGTAAAAGTAAATGTATTTTGTAGTTTAAACACTTTTATAATGACCGTGTTAGTTGATCTATACCGGGTGATGGGCGCCGCCATGTTTGTTCGCGCTGAATCCGAGCTGTGGGATTTACAACACGTAAATTCATCCTCTCCTCCCAAAACACGTTAAAGTAAGTCTCCGGTAAACTGGGAGAAGAGCAGATTAAACTTTAGTTATCTACACAATCTGTAGATGATATTTGTGAATATTTGTGATAATATGACAAGCGCTCACGCATCTGATCTGGCCCCGTGCCAGCCAACGCGCGAAAGCAGATTTGAATTCAGCAGTTGATGCACTGAACGTTCTAATCACACCGGTGTGATCGTACGCTTCAGGGACCAGCCAAGACTGATCACACTGGTGTGATCGTACGCGTTAAAGGGTTAAACCACTGATGTCCCATGGACTATTTAAACAATGTCCTTACGATCTCTCTGGGTCTTGAATGTGGTAGTTGCGTTGCTGTCTATGAAGAGTCAGAAAGCTCTCGTATTTCATCAAAAATATATTAATTTGTGTTCCGAAGATAAACAAAGGTCTTACGGGTTTGGAACGACATGAGGGTGAGTAATTAATGACAAAATTTTCATTTTTAAGTGAACTATCGCTTTAAGGTTTCAACAAAAATAGAAATAGTTAAGAAATGAAAGTTCATCGAGCACAAAATTGTCAACAACAACAACAACAAAATTAACTGAATTACATGATACATGATTCTAGTTTTTTTGCATTCAGTTTCTCTAGTAAAAGTCTAACTTACAATACTTTTGTTAGAAAACATGGAATATATTCACTCTATGTGCTTATAAAATTCCACTCTATAGATAGTTTTGATAGCTAGGTGTGTTAGCTTGATGTCACAAACTTAGCATAACCGCAGACATGTGATTCCTGTCATTGAGCTCAAGTGCTGCTTAACTGCTTTTTGATCACTCATTGTATCAGAAGTGTAAGCCATCTAACACTTGAGGCTGAGACAGCGAAACCCCATCGATTCCTTTCTGGCAATGAACCAAGAACAACATTTAATACATTAATACAAAAAGTGAACAGAGGTAGATGGGGAAACACTTTTTTTTTTTTTTCTGGATAAATGCCAGGCAATTACAGTAGCTCGAAGGGTGAGGAAACAAGCAATTATAATCAAGCAGTGATATAAATGAGTAAACTGCACATCTAAATAGCAAAAATACTACAGCAACTACTTTGTGCAATAGGATGCTGAAGTAACAGGCTCTTGGCTATGCATTTGATGGCAATCCCACACAGCAAGAGAAAACATTACTACAGCCACAGTCCCCAGAGGAGACCCTTAGATGCAAACAGGTTATATAATGCTTTTCATAAAATTGATCTGTTTAGACTACTTGGATGAATCTATGTGTGGTAACATTGCTTTTTTTCTTTTCTTTTTTTAATCATACATGAACAAATGACTCCTAGTGTTTTCAATATATACTGTATAATCTTAAAATACAAATGAAATATTTTAATAAATTATTTTTATTTATTAATTTTATTTTAAAGATTTCATATTAAAAATATTAAATATTTTGAAGTGTAATATATATATATATGTATATTTATGTATATAATATACATAATTTTTTATGTATATTAGCATATACATATATATATATATATATATATATATATATATATATATATACACACATACACATACTGGGTTTTTGTTTCTTTAACATGCACCAATGTAAAATATTCACTGCAATTATCATTTTTTTTGTCTGATTTGCTGTGTGATGCTCCTTTAAGCAGCTGATGCTCTCTATGTTTCTGTGTCCGCACTGGCAGATTTTCTATTCTTGTCCCATGCTGTCTCTCTTGCTGAATATGCCTGTGGCACACGCACATACAAATACATTACTGTGTCCTGCTTTTACAGAGGCAGGCACAAAGCACTCACTCATAATGGTAATCAACCTGACAGTACCCTCCAAAAGCACAAAATAGACTATTGCACTTACAGCAATCAACTTTCCTTCACTCAAATTTATACTTAAGCTCTTAATACCTAAAGTGTTTTACCAGTCATTACAAATATGCCAAAGCCAAAGTGTCAAGGGCATGAAAATGTGTCAATAAAGGCATCCTTTAATGGCCATTGAGACTGACTGGATACATAATTGTTAATGCCCGTTAAAGGGTTTAAGGCATATAGATGCATTAAATCTCTAATGAAAAGCTCTTCACTCAACAGGAGTCAATAGTTACCCATTAATGCACTGGATAACAGCTGTTTTTCCCCAAAGCATCCCTCAGTGATTTATGTGACTATAAGTATCTGAGCAAAAACAGATGGAATAAAAATTAAGGAAAAGTTAACTAAAACAAAAAATTTGTTTTTGTTACTTGAAAATAAAACAGACATTAACTAAAATAAAATAAATATTTAAAAAGTGCATTTATCTTATTTCCATTTAGTTTAACTTGAAGTAATACAATAACTAAAACTAAATAATAGAAAACAAATAAATAAATAATTTTAATATATAATATATAGACACTGAAAAACTAATAAAAATGACAAAAACACACAACAAAAATGACTAAACATTTAATTAAAATTAAAGTGAAAACAAAATACTTGTACTTTTTTGGGTGTTTAGTAATTTTTGAATTAAAATCTAATTCTAAATCTAGTTTATCAATTATACTAAAATAAAACTGATATGAATTAATGAACAAATAAATAGGTGTTCTGACAGATAAAAAATATAGAATAAATAATTAAGAAAAACTTTTAGAGGGTATATCAATATGATACTTAAATGAGATCTAGTTGAAAATTGTTTTTTAAAAAGTTCTTTTAAATTTATTTTTGGGGATTTTTTTCTTTTTTTAAATTAATTTTATGATTCAAACATGTTTCCTACATGAGCATGATCCACTAAGCTAAAGCTCAAGATTAAGTTTAGCTAAAATTAATCAAACTAAATAAATATTGCTCTCCAGTCTCATTTCATACTCTGGTTTTGCCACAATCCCTGCATATTCTATGCCTTAGGTGTCATGTGACTAACCTGTAGGAGCTGTTGTTTGAGTTTCTGTATCTCAGACAGGTTAAGTTCGCTGAAGAGATCAGACACTGGGTGCAGCACCTCTCCCTTCCTGCCTCCCGGTCGGTGATATTCTCCGTTCACCTTTGGTCCATGCCCATTGCACTCATTACAGCGGTTACGGTCCTCAATGTTGGGGCTGGACCCAGACGCAGACGTGCCATTGGTCGCCGCCTCCTCTGCGAACTTCAAACCCTCCACGGAGATGGCCAGGTGGGTGCTGGCTCCGTACACGCTGTCCGTCAGGCTGAGATGATGGGCCAGCTCCTTTCTCAGATTGTTCTTCTGCTCTCTCTCACTCTTAAGAGCATCCAAAGCCTCTTCTAACTGGCCTTCAGAAATGTCTTTCAAACGCAAAGCATCTTCCAGTTGGCTGTTGAGTAGCACTGTCTCTTCCTCAAGCACCTTGATTTCATGCTTTAGACCCTCATATTCCACCTGTAAATTTTAAGGAGATTCAAGAGAATGTGACTTGACTGTGTAATATAAGAATAAGACAGAATAAGAATAAGAATAATATTGTCTGTATATTATATGTTTATATATACTCATTTCAGGTAAATGTTTTTCATGTAATATATATTAACATATGGAATAATCTTAAAGGTACACATAATGTGATTCAAGTAGGACATGTTCATAAGTGAACATTCTATACCATCAAATCATCCCATAAAATCACAGTCCTAACTCTTACCTACTACTAAAATCATTGGTTTATGAAAATGTTGTTGAAACCAAACCCCAACCTTAAGCCCTCAGATATGATTGGTTAATAGGAATGTTGATCCAGTATCCAGGATCATCAAGCATATTGATCCAGTAATGTGTCCTACTGGGTTAAATCATGTTAAGCTTGAAAGTACAGCAGGAAAACTTACTTATGAGCACAAAATTAAATTTTTGGTGGAAGAAACCTAACATTTTAAATGTGAAGAAAAACTTCTGGATGTCAAAAGGTCACTAGAGCCACTAAATTTAAGTGACTATACATGTAATTCTACTCTATAGTGGTTTTGACACTGTGTTTCACAATTATTGTGTGTGTATGTACCTGATTCTGTTTGAGTGTTGACACTAGTTTCTGTAGGGTGATGTTCTCCTCCTCTAGTTCAGTGTAGTCCTGCAGCAGCCTGGTCTCTCTGAACTTATACTCTCTGATTTCCTCTCTCATCCTGTTCCTCTGTAGCTCTAACATCTCATTATTCTGAAAGAGAGAAAGGGAAGGACAACAGAAAAAAACATGAGTCACTTGGCTGTTTATCCATTACCCCATTTCAGAACAAAGAATGATTGACAAAATCCGCTTGTTAAAGGGGTAAGAACAGCATTGATGTTCTGGACAGCATAGTTTGAAGGGTCTGTCCTCTCCAAAGAGGCAAAGAAAGTTTTTTGCCAGTTCAGACAGTTTTTAGTAATGATTTAGCTTGGTTAAATTAAAACTCAACCTCTGTATCTGTGATAAACATAAGATAAAGGATTTTATGACTAATGGTCCAAAAAGAAGATGGAAATAAAAAAATAAATAAATAAAAAATAAATAAATAAAATAAAATAAAATAAAATAAAATAATATAAAATAAAAAATAAAATAAAATAAAAAGCAGTAACCCTATATATCTATTGAAGGACTCCTTATTGTCTTTATAATGGTAGTATGACAAATGAAAAATAAAATAAAATAAAATAAGCAGTAACCCATATATCTATTGAAGGACTCCTTATTGTCATTATAATGTTGGTACGAGAAATGAAAAAGAAAAGGAAAGAAAGATGAAAAGAAAAGAAATAAAATAAAATAAAATTAGGAGCAGTAACCCCTATATATCAATTGAGGGACTCCATATTGTCATTATAATGGTGGAATGAGAAATAAAATAAAATAAAATAAAATAAAATAAAATAAAATAAAATAAAATAAAATAAGCAGCAGTAACCTTATATATATACTGAGGGACTCCTTACTATCATTATAATGGTGATATGAGAAATTAAATAGAAATAATAATAAAATAAAATAAAATAAGCTGCAGTAAACACATATCTATTAAGAGCCTCCTGTTTGTCATTATGTTGGTGTTATGTGTGAGTATGTCATGATGAATCTTTGTAAGGAATCTATAAAAATCCATTAGCCTTATAATAGCTTTGTATCTCTGTGAGTCAGAGTCTAAGATGATACTGAGCATGTCAACACTTGAGCTGACAGGAATGCTGGGTAACAAATTGTTTTCCGTCAGATGAAACCCTCAAGTCAGCACTTTCTTCCTCACAGTTCAATCTATATGGGAA